>LOEQ01013468.1:4088-21436 GCA_001685075.1 Bramus lutescens | reverse complement strand
AAATAAATAAATAAATAAATAAAAGCTGTGTTCGCATTTTCCGTAATCCTATAATTTCAGAGTACCATAGCTGACTGCCTTGAAGACTCCCATCAGACGTTTTCCCCTCAGATTCCTCTGCTTCCCTGTTCATCTTCCATCACTAAAGGGGTGATGCCTCTTGGATCTGGCTGACCTTCATTCCCAACAGCTGCGCCAGGCAGCATTGGATGCACTTCCCGGCTCCAGTGGCTTCTGCACCTGCAGTCTGGCTAGCTGGAGCTTTCTGTTGCTGCCTGCCTTGGCAGCAGGCTAGAAGTCAAAGGTGTCACCTGTGGTGTTCTCTGGGCCTCCTGTCTCTAGTGGCAGATCCAGAGGATTCCTGAGGGGCTTGTCAACAGCTGAGGCTGTGTCTCCTGCTCATTGGCTCAAGCAGTTCTGGGAGCTATTGTAGTCAGGCCTAGCTGGAGAGCTGCCTTTTGGAATGAAAGTTGACCTGTTATTAAATACCAACATAGAGGGAAAGCAGAAAAAGTGGTCCTATCATAACTCCCCAACAATAAAAGTCTCAGAAGATGCTGCGATACTATAGAAAATGAAGAACTCTGCTAGCTTTGCATCACTATGACTAAAGCCTGACATGAACTTAAAGGAGGAGGGACTTATTTGGGCTCATGCATTGAAGGTTTTGGTCTCCAGTCATTGGCTCTACTGCCTAGGGACATATGAGACAACACCATGGTAGTGTGACATGGAAGAATAGAGTCACATAAAGGTGGTTAGGAAGCAGAGTAAAGGAAGGGATTAAGAACTAGAAATAACCTTCGAAGACACACACCCTTCCTCAGGCCCATTTTCCTTTTTAAGCCCCAACTACTAAAGTTTTCAGAACCTCCCATAATAGTATTACCATCTGGGGACCACAGATTCAGCACACAAGCCTATGGCCAACAGTTCATACTCAGACAGCAGCAAACAGTGTCTATGGATAAATAATTTAATCTATATAATGAATCTATAGAATAGCTACTACTACCATTGCCACCACAGAGATATGGAAATTGAGACCTAGAGAAATGAAGCAACTTATCCACAGACATCTACTATTAAGGAACAGAAGTGAGATTTACAAATACAGACAGCTACTTGACAATACATAGAGCTTGTATGCATGCCTATTCTGTCCTCTTCATTTTTGGACTTTTTTATTTTTCTTAATTCCCTTAGATCAAAATATTTAAGTTGAGTGTATCTCTTGCTCATTCTTCTGCCTCAGATAATCTGAAACTAGTTACACACTAGTTCAGATCCACAAAGAAGCGGGCACTAAGAGAGGTTAGATGTTCCGGTTCATTTCTAAGATGCTTTCCACCCAATGTTTTGCTTGCTTCCATTCCTAATGAGAAGACTGGCAGAGGAATGCACACACAAACCTCAGCGGAACAAACTCACCAAGTTCTGCAGTTCAACCTTCAATGCGAGTAGGCATCAGAGGAGAACTTTCCCCCCAGTATGTTCCTGAAAACCAAGGGAATCTCTGCACCTGTGCTCCTCTGGCCGTTGTCAAATTCGTTACCTTTCAAGGGTAACTCGGATCACACCACTGCGGTAGATCAAAATCATCGCAAACAGGACTGTTTCTGAAGCAGATCAGGGTCCACTCAACCTTGTAAAGCAACTGACCATTGTATAGCTCACTGGTCCACTGCAGCACTTATAACATGGCACAGAGAAGCACTTTCGGCATTCACACATTTCTTCAGACTCATCGTATTTTGTTCAGCTTTCCAGAACTGCCTTGGATATCTCATCCTTCAGTGGTGAACATACACCCAACAGAAAAAAAAAAAAANAAAGAAATCATGATGGCCAGCAGCTCAGTCAGGCTGATAGTGACCGGGAAGGCACAATGATATTAACAAGCTCCCAACCTGCAGAAATGATTGTTTAAGATCTGGGTAGTTCATGGCACACTTTTCTCAGACCTATAACCTATCACGTAATGTTTAGACCCCCTTAAACTAGTGATAATATATCAGGAGCACCTGCCAAAACCCATGGTTCATAGAAAATAAATGACAAAGGGCTGTTAAGATAATTTCTCCAAAATAGCCACAATTTAACCAGGCCAAACCCTACTAGACAGAGCTGGACCTTCATTTACTGTTTTATTAAAAAGAGCATTGATTAATAATAGTTACTATATACACATTCCACACCATACATTTTATATTTATTACCACTCTGATGGCATCCTATCAAAGTAGGTATGACTATTCTTGGTTCTGAATTTAGACAATAACCATGACTTAGCAAAGGTTACCCACTTAGAGTCTGATGGACCATGAAGTCTTTCCAATTCCATAATTCTGCTATATTGATACTGCCATCCAAATAGAAGGCAGGAAATGTGATCTGAGTCCTAGAATTCCCAGCTCGGAAGCCTTAACAAAACTTACTTAATTTTACCCAAAGTCTTAATTGATTCAGCTACAAAATGAAAAGACTGCTTTTGAACTTTCACTTAGGAGTCACTGCTGGGAATCAAATTACCTGTATTGAAAATCCTGTCACATCCTTATTATTTGTGTGACCTTGGAAAAATAAATTGACTTTATCCGGAAAATGGGAAAATAATAGTAATGCCTATCCCAGAAGAGTTGTTGACTGGCTAAAGCAATGCACACTATAGAGACTATATGATATTTGTGTATACTAAGTTTTCCTCCTCCTCCTCACCATCATCATCACCACTATCATATCGTCACTATGACATAGTACTTTCTAAAATTATTACTTGTTTTATTTTTTGTGTATGGATGTTTTGCCTGCATGTATGTGCATCATGTGCAGCAGTGTCTTCAGTGGCCAGAAGATGGCATCAGGTACACTAGGACTGGAATGAGAGACTGTTGGGAGCTGCTCTGTGGGTGCTGGGAATTGAACTTTGGTCCACTGCAAGAGCAGTCAGTGTTCTTAACTACTGTACCTTCTCCAGTCCCGAAGTACATGTTTTTCTAGTCTACTTCTCTGGATATTTTGAAGGCTGCATGAGAAGGCATGTAAAATGTGTTTTAAACAATAAATATCAATACAATTGGAAAGAAAGAATATATACAAGGTCTATGCTATGATAATTATAAAGATTCAGTTGAAATTGGGAGAATGTGTTGAGATCTTTGGGTTAAAACAGTATCAAACTATTCTACCCTACTTTTACATATGAGCAAAACTCAGATGTGTGGTCATCTAAAAGTTCCTTTACATAGGCTGTAGGCTACAGAGGGTCCATCATGCTATTCATCTGGAGATAAGAGAAGAACCCAAATCACACAGCACCTGGCATCATACTAAAGGGTATAGGGTGGAAGTATACCGCAGCAGAAAATAAAAGATATAAGTACTCCCATCTCAGAAGAAAAGGCTCCAGTGACAACAGCACACTGGGTTTATGTGAGACTTCCAAAGGCTAACAAGTTCATTCACTGGTATTGAATAAATTTTTTAGATTGCTTTATTTGCATGATTGTTTTGCTTGCATCTGTATATATGAACCACATTCATGCCTGGTTCCGGGGGAGGTCAGATGCATCAGACCATGAAAAGTCATTGGATCCTCAAACTGGAATTACAGATAGTTGTGAAAACTGAAACCTGGGTCCTCTGCAAGAGCCACAAGTACTTTTGCTTGTTGATCCATCTTGCCAGCCCCTATCTTAATTTCTTTATGCATTCTTTACAGGGTCCCAAGTGAGATGAGGCTTATAACATACAGTGAGTATTAAGTGAGCAATATATAGTGATCATACTATCAACATGTTGAGATAAGACATTGTTATTAACATTTCTCCAAATTTCCTGTGTAAGTTTTGTGGGGCACAAGGTAAAAATGGAATAGAAGCAACATTGTGAATTTATCTCTAGGAAGGTGTTATGCGCCTTTTGTCATAAAAACACTCTTTGAGACAGATTTGAGTTCTTTGTTTTGCTTTCAGACACTATGGAAAATCAAGTCTCCCCAGCAGGCTAATCTTTTTTTTAAGTTTTTCTAGGTAATAGATAATATAAATATATAAATATAAATAAATAAGGAGTTCCTGGTTCTGACAAGAGAGCCTTGTTTTTCATACTGGAGTTTGAACTCAGGATCTGTTAATATGTTAGGCAATTACTACCACTGAGCTGTAATCCCAGGGCTCTCTTTAGAAATATTGTTGTTGTTTTGAGGAAGCAGCATTATGTTGCCCTGACTGGTCTTGAAGGTGTTATATGTCAACAGCAAACTTCAAAGTTATTTTCTTCCTGCCTCCTAGGTTTCTGTGATTATACAGAGTCTGTCTCATAGTCAACTTAGTTTGGTTCTAAAGTAGTCATACTCTGGAAACAAAGTGCCAAGATTTGAGTTCTGGATCTGTCAGTTACTGTCATAGAGCCTCTCTTCACTCATTTATAAAATGTGGATAATGAAATAGGGACAGTGGAAGAATTCTACAAGGCACTTGATATGTTATATATAGAATAATGCCCTCTTCCCCACAAAATGTCCATGTCCTAATTCTCAGGACCAGAGAATGTGTTGTCACATAGCAAAAAGGGTGTTACGGTTGGCATCAAGGCTATAGACATGTAAATGGAGAGGCTATCATGAGTTATCTAGGTGGGTTCAGTTTAACAACATGGACTTACAGCAGTCATAGATGAAAACAGAAGAGTCAGATAATGAAGTGGGAGAAAAGTCCTCAATCATGAGATGGACTTAATCCATTAGTGTTAACTTTGGAGACTAAGGAAGGAGATCATTAGCCATGCCAGGCTGGGAGTCCCTTGGAGCTGACAACTGCCATCAGTTAACTGTCAGTAAGCAAGAAAACAAGAACTTCAGACTTATAACAGCAAAGAGATGGATTCTGGAAGCAATTTGAATGAACAAGAAACAGAATCTTCCTTTGAGCCTGCAGGAAGAACATTGCCTTCCTGACACTTTGATTTTTAGCCTAACAAGACCTGTGTTGTAGTTCTGAAGCATCCAATCACATTTTTATCATATTGTGCTCTAAGCATGTGGTGATTTGTGATGCTCACCATAGAAAAGTGGTGCCAACTGTCAATACTGAGAATGCCAAGCATTTAGACTGGCACTTACAACACACAGTAAAAACTGACTCAAATCCATGGTTCAGTGATAGCAATGTTGTTTATGATGCAGATGGCATCAATAATATACTAAGTTCCTGGCGATATCACAAATATCAATCCTGCCTATAGACCTGAAAGTATAGCTAGGTCATTGGTAAAGTGCTTACCCATCAAACACAAGGTTCTGAACATAGAACTCTTCACCACACAAAAGAAGAAAAAACAAATGAAAATATCCACACTTTTTAGCCTTCCTACTGGTTATTTATCAAACTAATTGCTTTCCATATTTAGTAAACTGTTCTATCTAATCCTCAAAACTACCATATGAAGTAGATACCACCATTTTTTTTCAAGATAAGGTTGGAGCACAGATAAAAATTTAATTTGCCTTGTACTGATTTCTGCTCTAAGAGATTTGCATTAAACAGCAGTTATCAAGGACATAAGTTCTTAAGTAGAAGGGGGAAAATTAGTAATGTCCCCAAAGTCAGAAGTAGAGCATGGTGGGTACACACGCTTACATGTTTCTTTCTTGCTACTGAGCCAGAAGTAGCGGCATTGGAGTCCTTTGAAATCATTAAACAGAAGGTGCATGGAAATTAGGGCTTGGGATTTTCTGAGACAGAGTAAAAGCCACGCTCTACATAAAACCTCCTGACCTATGTCCTTGCT
Organism: Bramus lutescens; assembly: GCA_001685075.1. NCBI lineage: Eukaryota > Metazoa > Chordata > Mammalia > Rodentia > Cricetidae > Bramus > Bramus lutescens. The sequence continues at coordinate 15,646 of LOEQ01013468.1, read as the reverse complement.
GAATCCTAAGTATGTGAATCTTAAATAAGGATATCAATCCAAATCCTATGCAGCTTAGGAAAGATAAAATGAATTTCAGATGACCTGAGACAGAGATTAAGAAGTAGGATCAAGAATACAATTTCTATGAATCGTAGTGTTAGAGGATATACCTTGATTCCTTTTGTTCCTCATGCAGAAAGCAATTCTAGGTCACTCATTTTATCCCAAGAGTAATTTATGAAGGCACACATGGAAAAGGTTGGGCTCTCAATACACTCCTAGTCATGATATTAAAAGGGCTACTATGTGCAAAATTTGTTAAAATGCAGAGTTGCCTGGATGGAACTCTGAGCCCTACAATGGCCTCTGTGTCACAAAGAAGTTCCTTTACCTTAAAGAACTTTTAATCTAAAGTTTATGAAGTGGAATTTGTAATATTTACTGTATTACTGGGCTGTTAGCATTAAAACAAAAAGTGTCTATAACTCACTCAGCTAGTGCACTTACCTAAGCTATGTACAATTCTGTGAGGTTGAGACAGAGGAACATGTGCATGAGGCATACAGAACAGATGCTTGGGATGTAAGCAAAATACTCCCAGTGCAAAGGCCCATTTTGGTCCTCCACTAACTGTTTATCACCTTGTTAGTTTGTGGCTCTGCCCCAGTAAGAAGACTGCCCCTTCGGGTGCCCATAGGAGAACCCACTTCCTAGATCACATCTCCTGTCAAGTTCAGTACTGCCAGAAATGTTGGAGGATACAATGGGGGAAGGTAGATTCTGTGGCGCTCTGCTGGTGGGATCCTGTACCTCCCCAGAACTAGGTGGCTATTATTGTGAGAGATTTCTCAATATATCTCTTAATGATGATACTCATAGATGATTGCATGGGGGGGAGAGCAGGTTAGCAAACCCCTTGCACAGAGCCCCTATGGAGAAGGACTTTACATAACATCCACCCTGACATTGAATGTCAGTCTACACTTTAACAAAGGAGAGGAGACCTGCCCTAATATAAATAAACTTTCAGGGTGTCCAGGGAAATCAGATCTTGGAAACTCTTGTTTTTGCTTGATTCTGGGGACAGTGAGGCAGAAATATGGAGCGGTGAAAGCACACAGAGACAGATAAATCTCCATGAACTCACAGCCTTCACAATATTCCAGATACTGTGTGGGCTTCAAAGTACAAAGATGCCTCAAAGTTCCAAAACAAACAGATTAAAAGATTCAAGGAGATGCATACCAGAAAAAGTGTATCATCATCATCACTAAAGAGAAAGAAAATTCAAGCATGGTCAAATTAGATTTAAGAAACCATCTAAGAAGTTATACCTTATCAAGTATATTGAGAGAGAGAGAGAGAGAGAGAGAGAGAGAGAGAGAGAGAGACCTATGAGCATGAATAAGAGTCAGCATTAAGAAATGGCATGGAGAGACTTACATTCAATTACAATGACGAAATTACCTTAGCAGAGATGAAACTGAAGCTGGATTTCTAAAGAATCTATCTGAATCCTTCTTTTTCATCCTGACATGGCCATGCTATTCACAACTACAATAACTTCTAACTGATATCCTTGCCCATCCCCAAAGTTGTGTGTTTGTGTTTATGTATGCATTCATGTATATATACGTTTCTGTGGAAGCCAAAGGGTGCATGAGTTCTTCAACTGCTCTTCACCATTTTCCACCCCCCTTTGTGGTGTGGGACAATGGTCTGTAATCTGTCAATTATATTTTAAATAAATGCTGATTGGCCAGTAGCCAGGAAGGAAGTATAGGCAGGACAACCAGACAGGAAGTAGAGGTGAGTCAATTAGAACAGGAGAATTCTGAGTAGAAGGAAGTACTAATGTACAATCCTGGTCCAGCCACAGAAGAAGCAAGATATGACTGCCCCACTAAATAAGGCACCGAGCCATGTGGCTAGCATAGACAAGGATAATGGGCTAATATAAGCTATAAGAATTAATAAGAAGCCTGAGTTAACAGGCCAATCAGTTTATAACTAATGTAGACCTCTGTGTGATTTCTCTGGGACTTAACGATTGCGGAAAATGAGCAGGACAGAAACCACGACCACACCTTTATGGATTTAAAAGTATTTAATTGTGCATGGGTTTGTGTTGAGTATATGTGTACCTGAGTGTCGGTACCCAAGAATACCAGTTGAGGGTGTCAGAGTTGCAGGTAGTTGCTAGCCACTTGTGGGTGCTGAAAACAGAACTCTGTTCCTCTGCTAGTGCTGTACATGCTCTTAACAGCTGATCAATCTTGCCAGTCTCTTAACTTCATTGTTTGAGACAGGGTCTCTCAATTAACCTGAGGTTCACCAATTAGGCAAGAATGGATGGACAGCAAGTTCTCAAGCCTCTTGTTTCCCCCTTTAAAAAGTACAAGTGGATAATACACTGCTATAAAAAATTATATGTGACAATACAGTAATAGACAAAGAACGGGGGTCCCCGTATCACTTTATAGTCACTAGAAGGAAGGCCATTTATTATATAAAGCTCATATATTAGGAAATGCATAAGGTACATTATTTAAAAGTAAAAATTGAAACACTAGAAAAAGCAGAGTATAACCCTATCAAATTACTACTCAAAAAGAACACAAACCAGATAAAAAGGAAGGAATCTGCAATGGACTATGACAACAGATAATGAAATAAAATGCAAAGTAAGACTAAATATTTATACTATGGCAGCACATAAATAATATGAATTCAAATATTGTAGAAAGAAATTAATTTCTACTGGACTCAAAAATTAAAATCAATTATATTTCCTTTAGTATAGATGTACCTCTTTTACACTTAACATTTCTGAACTCATGATGTTAAATATTTTATGTGCATATCTCAAGCAAAAGTGATTTTTTGAAAATTTGTTCTTTGATTGGTGATAAGCCTTACAGTCCTTAGCAGTTTAGAATATAGTAAACATTGTCACAATATTGAATTTAAAGCAAAGTGATGCCAAAGGCTGAAAGGAGAAATACAGTTACCAGGCAAATGCAAATTAACAGAGCCTGGAGATTGTAATAGAAATATCAGACTAAACTCAATTTAAGGAAAAAGCATTAAAGAGGATCAACAGATTAACTCAATAATCCACAACTAAGACAGCAGCTTGAGCATTTATGAAACAAGTAGACTAATATGAAAGCATTTAGACTTTGTTATAAGGGAGAATGCTACCTAATTACAACTGAAATTGTAAATATTAAAGCATTCCCTATAATTCTTAACAGTTCACGTGTATATAAAAAATGAAGGCGGATAATTAAAATATTCTGGGTCTATAATTTCCTTTTAGTATACAGTAAACATGAAAGTTACCTAAATCATAAAAAGCAGAGAAAGTTAATACCCTAAAATCAATAGGTCCTGATTACTATAACTAATAATATATTATATAGATGAAAATATGTTGAGACACTAGACTCGTAAAACATATGAGAGGCAATATATGGTAACTAGTTTCATTGTTGTAGTCATTCACAGTCTAAATATATATCACACTCCACACCTTAAATGCATAGAACTTGTATTTGTCATATATACCTCAATATAGTTGAAGAAAATAAATAAAAACAATGGCTCAAAGTTTTACAAAATTACAAAAAGTACACTGTAGTTGGGGACTGCTCATTCATTCCTGGTTGCTCAGATCAGAAATAAACACACAGAAACTATATTAATTGCAATACTATTTGGTCAATAGCTTAAGCATATTTCTAGCTACCTCTTACATCTTAAATTAAACCATTTCTATTCTTTTATGTTTTACCATGAGGCTTCTGGTTTACCAGCAAGTTTTTGGTGCGTCTGTCTCCTGCAGTAGATATATAGCATCTCCCTGACTCCACCTACTCTCTTTATATATCTTTTCCAGCCTGGCTATATTCTGTTAAGCCATTGTCCAAAAGAAGCTTCTTTATTAACCAAAGGAAATAAAACATATACATTGTATACAGAGGGGAATCCCACATCATTACACCATTCATTATGACTGTGGATTCTTTTATTATGGTTAACAAGATCAAGATGGTTCATTGTTAAGCCCATTGCCATGCGCAATTACTTTTATTCAGTACCCAGGACCCACATAGTAAAAGGAAAGACCTGACTTCTACAAGCTGTCTTCTGACATCCTTATACAGGCTTGGGTATGCATCTCTCCCCAGCCACACACACACACACACACACACACACACACACACACACACACACACNGAGAGAGAGAGAGAGAGAGAGAGATAGTAGGTGTAATAAAAAATCCTTATAAATAAAATAGTTAAGCATGGTGTACACATCATTAATCCCAAGACTTGAGAGACAGAGACACGTGGAGTTCTTTGAGTTTGAGGAAAGCCTGTGAAGATGCAGGCCTGCCAGGGCTACATAATGAAACTCTGACTTTCTTTCTGTCTCCCAATTTCTCACTGTCTCTCATTCTCATTCTCTCTGTCTGTCTCTTTCTCTCTCTCATCTATCTATATGTGTGTGTGCAAATTTATTATATTTTATTCACTTATTTATTGGGGAACTACACCATGGTTCTCCACAATACATGTGCGGAGAACAGAAAACAACTTGCAGGGGTAGACTCCTTCCACCATAGGTCCCAGAAATCGAACTCATGTCATCAAACTTGGTCTTCTTACTGACCTGACAATGAATTATTTTATGAGCTCTTGCCAGCCTACTTTTCCAGGCCCACTTTTACTAAGTCTTTCATTTTGTGGCATTATGGTCACTCTGCATTAACTGATTCTGCCTCATGTATTCCTACATTACTTATGTAGAATCTAGAAGCATCTGGTAGCCTCTGCCCCCAAGCCATGTTAAACATGTTGTCAATAATTTAAAAGAAGGTATATAAGATCTAGAATTTGAGGTTTTGCTGGAATAGAGAGGAAATATGTGGGTGACAATTTCAGGTTCCAAACAGTCATGATGGTTCTAAGATAGTCTACAAAGAAAGAAGATTAACAGATACATGGACGCAAGATATCTCTGAAACCTAAAGAAGTAATGTATTGTTTGCCTCCGGTCGGTGCGATGAATAACCAGACCAGCTCAAGAACAACAGTTATATTTTTTTAATAATTGAAAAAGGGGGGAACTCACGCTAACAGAGTGGAAGGTCCAAAATCCGAAATGGTTTGGCAAGCACAGCGTAGAGAGCGCGCGCACCTTTCTCTCCTGTTTTTCTACCTGGCCTCCAGACGGCCACACCCTAGCCAGATGTGATTGGCTGAGCTTCCCCATCAAAGTAAGAAGTGTTAAAAGTTGAGCTAGCAACAGCATGTCCTGTAAAGTAACAGAATGTGTAAATGGTTTTAGTAGGCAGTGAGCTCATTGCAACTCAACAGTATGCAGCACTACTGCTAACAAAAGTACATCCAACGTTTATTAAGAATAACTAGACTCAGAGAAGCAATTCATTACAGTTTCATTTGGGGATAAGAAATTCAATAGGGGAGAGAACCAGACCCAGAAAGACAAATTCCGCACATTCTTTCTCATATGCAGATCTAGTGTCAAATCTTTAGGTTCATGTGTTTAATTTGAAATGTCTCCAGAATTTGGGAGACTCACAAGAGGTTGCTGGGAGAGAAGGGGGAAGAGAGATCTTAAAGGACATGGAGAGAAAGCACAGGTGATATGAACAAGGAAGTGGAATCACAGGGGGAATGGATTGAGTAGGGACTGGGAGAACAGCGTTGAGAGTATGAAAGCATGGGGAGAAGAATATCTGGCAGCAAGAATGTTTGAAAAATGCCATATGGACAGGGAAGGGAGCAGAGAAAATGTAGAGCTCAATAAAAAATGTTTTATACAAAACTATTATTTTATAAATACCCAAATGTAATATATATAACAAAGTGTATATGTTATAGTTTAAATTAAGTTATCTCCAAGAAGCCGTAAGTTGACAAATAAAAATCTTGGTGGCAAATCTAGGATAACTCCCTCAAGATGTTGGTCCAGGGGTATCCCAGAGATACCCCCAAAACACAGGTTATGTCCATTGCTATTGATTGCCCACCAGAACTTTGTAGTAAGACTCTGTTGTTGAAGACACCACACATTTTGATTAGAAGACATGAGAAAATCAAGCCGGTACTGAACCAGAAGCTTCTCTGCTGACTGGCTTTTACATTTTATTAGAAAGTGGAAGAAAAGTCACCAAAGTCACCAACTCTATTACTCAGCCACGAACCCTATGAACTGTCATAATGATCATTCTGTAAGATGTGCCCCTAGATGCAAAAGTGGCATGAATTTTATGGGGTAATCAATCATTTTCGGGATGGATTTAATGCCCATTGCACAGGAAGAAATACATGCTTGGTCATGCAAATCGAACCAAAAACCTATGGCTGGGTAGTTTTTAGGCTCTCAGAATAAATATACAACTATTATTTTACTAGTTAAGTAGACACAGTATCAAAGTGCCTTCCAAATATGTTTCTCTATATACACAGATTATTGCAGCTTTCAGTCTTCATTGGCCTCTTTATGCAAAGGATGATTCACAGACTCATAACTTTCCAAACCACGGAGAGCAGGTGTCTGTGGAATGCTCAGCCATCAGCATGAATTCTATATCACATCTGTTCCCTGAAACCTTGTGGAAGAGTAGGGCAGAAAGATTGAAAAAGTCAGAGGTCAACAAAACAGCATCTTCTGGACATGGCAGGATCACTGCACTTGTAAACACAAGGTGGTTGTGGTTGCCTATATAAGACTTATGTAAGATCAATCCTACCACCATTCCAGCATAGGCTGGGAAGGAGTGCATGAGTCCCCACCTCTAGATGAAGAGCTGCTGACAGTTAACGGCTGCTGGGGAAAGAGAATTAGTTCTCTTTAGGGTTTTGGTTTATGGTAGATTGACTATGCCCTAGTGGATGGTATCACACTCATTCACATTTAGTAGCACAAATTGCACTCAGTGGTTTATTAAAAGAGAAAAAAAAATGAAATGAAACCAAGGTCATAAAGTTGAGAGGAGGATAACAGGGGGCATCCACAAAGCGTTGTGGGTAAGTGGGCAGTGAACATAACCGAAATACATTTATAATGCATAAAACTCTCAAAAAATAAACTATGAATTTTTAAATGCCCAGATTGTGTCCTCATGTTTATAGCAAAAAGTGACTAGCTCCATGATATAGTCAAGCCAATCACTACAACTACACTTACCAGAATGCATCAGATGTTGTATTATTCCAGATTCACATTTTTCTCTCTTTATAAAATCTGATGTTTTTAAAGAATTTATTTATTCCTTATGTGTATTTGTGAGTGTCTACATGTATGTATGTGTACCACTTGTTTGCCTAGTGCCCTTGGAGGCCAGAGTTGATATTGGATCCCATAGAACTGTACTTATAGCCACTTGATACAGGTGCTAAGAAACAAAGCTGAGTCTTCTAAAAAGCAGCAAGTGCTCTGAGCCACCGCCCTGGCATATACATTTGTCTTTTATAACAACATTATTTTATTATTTATTTATTTATAATTTTTATTTATTCTTCTGCCATGTAATACACCTGATCATAACTTCCCCTCCCCAGCTCCTCCCAGTACCCCATCACCTCCCCTCTCCCCTAGACCCACTCACCTCCCCATTACCCTCCAGGAAAGAGCAGGCCTCCCAAGGACATCAACTGGATAAGGCATAACAATAAGGCCAGGCACAGACCCTCACATCAAGGATGAGTGAGGCAACCCAATAGGCAGAGAAGCATCCTGAAAGCATGCAAAAGAGTCAAAGAAAACCCCACTATCATTGTCAGAAGTCCCCACAAAACATCAAGCCAACAACCACAACATAAATTCGAAGGACCTTATTTTTTCTTTTTAAATAATATCTTTCTTAATTCTTTGAGAATTTTAATACAATATATTTTAATCATCTTTACCCCCACCCCCAACTACTCCAAGATACACTTCTATCTCCCTTCCCACCAAACGTCATGTTCTCTCTCTCTCTCTCTCATCTTTTAAAGTCAAGTTTGATTTGTGTTGCCTAAATACTTTTGGGTGTGAGGTCTGTCCTGAAGAGTGGCCAACTTACCAGGATTCATACCATTAAAGAAAACTGACTCTCCTTATCCTGGAAGGGATCGGCTGCCAACAGGTCTTGTGCGTGTTACCACAATCACTGTGGGTTAAAACGTGTATCAAAAGCACTGTTTCCATGTAGCCATCTTACAATATTTCTACCCCCTCTTCTCTAAGAATCCTTGAGTCTTGGGGAGAGGCGGACATACATTGCAGTTAGGGTTGAACACTCTCTAGTATCCCATTCTCTGTACACTGATCAGTTGTGGTTCTCTGTGTTGATTGCCATCTACAGCAAGATGCTTCTCTGAAAGGATCTGATATTATACAGTCATAACCAAATGTCATCGGGGTCATTTAAATTCTATGTCCACTTAGCAATGGGTTAGTAATAGCATTGGGTTGTATCTCAGGGCTTGTGACCAATCTAGTCACATGTTCTTGACCTCAATTATAATGCTAAGCATGGGTTTCATCACACTGAGTGGTCCTTAATTTCAACTAGAACATGGTTAACTACTCCTGTAATATCAGTACCACTATTTCACCAGTGGACATATCTTGTCAGGATAGTTGTTAGTGTAGCTTACAGGGTTTACTGCTAGATAAAGCTGATGATTCCTTTTCTCTCTGGTAGCATGCATTGCACCTCAAAGCACCATGAAGGCCAGTACCCAGTTGATTTCTCCATCTCTTGTGACTCAAGGATGCCATGTCTTCAGCAATAGGATCTGACCATCAAGCTCTGGAAAGTAACCAAGAGCAGTGGCAATAGCCTGCTTTGCTTAAGGGCCTAGAAGATCACTCTGGCCAACATCTTTAAAAGAAGGCAATCTATTCCTTGTTAATTGAGTTTTTATTTGCTAGCATATCTATCAGTTGGGATGTTAACCCCCCCATCATACATAGAGTAATTCCGGTGAAACCATATATATTAAGAAAACTCCACAGTACGGGGGTTTTCGTATGGCTTTTTCATTTTTTATGTTAAATATTCCTCCCAATATTTCTTCTTCTAACCCTGCCCTCCATTCAGTCTGTCCAATTCCATTATCACTCTTTCCCACTATAACACTACTCTTTATATGTGTAACCCTTCAGAAAATCGAGGCAGCAAATCTTGGTCCGAGAAGAATTACATGAGTGCGAAGAAAATACCACATAAAAGCAACAGATGTAAAAATTATCCTCAGACAATATGTAAGTATGACTTATTGTCCTACACGGAGAGGGAAGCTGCCCCTTCACAGTCACATTTAGAGGTAAGTGACATTCTCAGGTAAGTTACAAGAGAATACAAAATGTATAGATAAGGCAATTCCATTTTGCTGATGTGCAAACCATGGGAACGATGCTTTCTTTTGCTTTTTCTACAAAGAGAGAAGCAACAGCCAATTATAGAATGTGGAAGCAAGACCTTTTTCCTTCACATTTTTTTCTTCTCCAAAGCCTTATCAGATATAAAAGAAGCCTGCATCACTAATGAACACCTCAGGTTTCTCACCTGGAACTCCAGTGCCTTCAGAAAGATATTCAACCCCTCAAAACTAACTAAAATGCTGAATTAAACACTATTCAAAAAGTTTAAAGTATACTAGAAGAAAATTATAGTCACATTATTTTCAGTGAAAAGATCTATGAATCTTGAGATAAGCAGTTAGTTTTATCAGTTCAGTCATCTAAATAATAAAAGCTATTTGACTACCCTACAATCTAGTTTCCAGATATAAATGAAGAGACATGGGAAAGACTTAGAAATTACAAAATGTAACAATAATATAGAATTTATAAAATAGAGTGCATGTTATGTCATCTAATCTTTATAGCAATTCCAAGAAAAGTTATTATTACATCTTTTTGATGAGGGATGAGGAGCAAAAAATGAAACAGAAAGCTTTGGGGGATTTCCTTAAAACCGGCAGTTAATTTGCTACCAAGGCAGGTTAGTTCTTTGCCTTTCTTATTTCCCCGGAATCAGTTTTGGTTCATCTCTGCATCATAGGTGCTCCTGTCTCAGCTGACCTCAGGCTGAGCAGGCTGTTAGAAAGACAAAAGAGATTAGAAGTGGAGAAGGGAGACTGGCTAAAGTGCTTGTCCTTTGGTATTCTTCCTATCTCAGCAATGTAGCTGTATTCCTCTGCAACTTCAACTCTTGTCTAGGGACCCCTCCTCAGTGATATGTCTTGTGGGATGCTTTAAACTCCAGGTCTCCTTGTTCGTGCCTTGCTCCTCAGTCCTGAGTAGACCAGCTTTGTGCCATTACTGATTCTGAGCCATGACCCCCCTCTTACTCCCTGGGTATCTGCTCACATGTCTCTAAATCGAGTCTTCAGATAATTCTCTTCAGGATTCTTCAGGATTCCAGTAGAGCTTGCCTTCTGTTTTCTGCTGAGTTCCTGATGGATAAATTCCTCTTTTCCAAACTATTTGTTCCCAATGTGCCAGGGATGCTTTTACTGCATCATCTCCAATTCTTATCTCAGCAATCTTCTCAGTTTACACAGACTGTCTGCAAGAGACTGCCAGCCACCTCCTTCTCCCTAGGAGCCAATTTACCGGGGTCTAGATCTGCCTTTGCCTGATTCTTCTTTAATTCAATGGCGGCAGAGCTGTCTTCTTATCTCCTGTACCCCACATTTTCTTCTCCCTCTACCTATTCTCTGATAGTGCAGCACATGGACTCATGACCTTTTTGCTGTAGAATTTAAACTGAGAAACAGAACATTAAATCAGCCTTTGAATACTTTAGGGAAACATTCAAAATGCATCTATATGTTTCTTTCAACTCTCGATTTGTAAACGATCCTTTAAAAAAAGAACAAAGGTAATTCTGCACAGGTATATAAAAACAACCATCGGATCAATCTTACCCTCTGGGTTATACAGGCTATTCCTACACTGACAGGACAACCATTTCTTCCCGAGGAGATTACAACTGTTACCAGGCACACGGGCCGCTAACGATCTCCAAGGCTGCTATCAATCAGTGGCCCTACACGCTTTCCCACCATCAAAATTTATAGCAGAAGCACACACAATAGTCATTCGTACCTCTAGGGTGCCTTCTCACTAAAGACCATGAGTTTAGTGGTTAGACGTAATAATAGCTTTGTCTTCCAAGAATGCGGTAAGAAAGAAAAAGAGAAAAATGCCCTTGATTTCTTCTGTTGGAATCCATAACCAAAAGCATCCAAGAGCTGGCATTTAGTTCGGGATTTTAGAGCCCTTATCCTCTCCTTGCTGTGAAAAATAATGATCTGTTGATCTCTGATTGTCATTCAAACCACGGCCACAATGCCAGCATCTGTCTCTTCATTGGCCTTTTCTTCCCTAAATGTACTGCCTGTCACTAAAAGAGAAATAGTACTCTTAGTGGCACTTGCCAAACCATGTTAGCCATGAAATGCTGACAGTAATTACCAACAACGTGAAACAGTGGCCCCAAATGATCACGCACAGATCTACAAAATAACTGTTGTTTGCTTTTTTTT
>LOEQ01013465.1:0-21451 GCA_001685075.1 Bramus lutescens | reverse complement strand
ACTGGAGAGGGAGGAGGAGGGGGAATGGGGGAGGGGGAGGAAAATGGGAGGAGGTGGAAAATTTTAACATTTAAATAAATTATAAAAAAAGCTTCTCTTAGTAGCAGGTGAAGTCTATTCCAGAGATCCCTTCGTAACTGGTCAAAGGACAGAAAATAATTGGCCATGGTGCTCATCCTCAGCGGATACATCTACAGCCCTTACAGGAAGGCTTGGGAAACATCTAGGGAAAGGGAGAGGAAAGATTGTATGAGGCAGAGGACCAGGATTTCTACTGTGAGATAGTGTCTTCTATCTATGACAGGAGGCTGTACTCATTAACTCTCAAAAATATGGTTGTCTAAACAAGACCTGCGAAATCACCCCAGTTGACACGTGGATGGTGATGGAGAAATTTTGCAAGGCTTCACCCCAGGTGATTAGCGACAGTCAATTAATGACTCCCGAGAGAAGGAAAACCAGTTTTCTCCAGAAATGCAGCCCTATATACTTTATGAAATCCCAAGTGGTAACCCCTAAACATATGAGCGGTACTGATGAACTCAGGGGGGTATATGTGCATTTGACACAATAATAATTAAAGAAGTTATGGATTTGAATAGGATTTGGGAGAGCACAGGTGGACTTGGACGGGGAGACTGTGGGGTGGAAATGATGTAAATGGTACTCATGTATGACATTTAAAAACGGAATAAAAGAGAGCTAAGCCCAGCCACAGGAATTTTCTGGTGAAAGGAATACTTAGTAGTTGAGGTCCCATCTTCAACAATCATTTTAAACCTATGCCTCCATTTGCTGATGTAATAGCACACTTATCTTCTTGCAGAAGGCCAGCAAATAACAGGACAAACTCCAGAAAATCAGACTAACTTGTTAACAGCCAATAAGGATTCTTAAGAAGGCATATAACAAAAACATTATTTTTATTTTATTGTTGTGCTTTAAATGTAAATTTTAATTCTTTCAAACTATATCCTTCTTCGACATTTTGACGTGACCCTTGTTGCTAGTTAAAAATCACTGTTGTAGAGCTTTAAAAAACTGACCTATGCTTCCAACATACTCTTATATGAAAACTGGGTTATGAAATTGTATGACTCACATAATCTCAGTTTTGCAGACAAAATGCTATCAATGAATAGAAAAGTATTTAGAAATGTAGGCACCAAATGGTAATTCAAATATAATGGAATACAGAATTATAGGTTTTAAAAGTCCTTTGCTTCTTTGGATTTTAAGTCATTTATTAAAATAAAAACAATATTTGTATACTTTTAAAGTTTAGTCTAATAATATCCACTTTCCTTTGCAAAGATTAGTGACATTTTAAGCAACTTAATTTTATCATTTTAACAAGCATTTAATCAGGGCAATTAGTTAATCAAAATGCAGAGAACAAGATTTCATTTAAATCTAGACCCTAGAGGAATTTTAAATGAAACCGTTTCTCTATACTTCTAACTTTTAAAAACTTAAGAAAATTAAAAAAATAGTGATTAAACCCTACCATGAAATATGTTTTAAATCAGATGTGATTTTTTTTTCTACTTAAATTGGCTAACAATGGGCTGGGAGTGTGTAGTTCAGTTGGGGCGTGCTTGTCTGGCCTCCTGGGATCCCAGGCAAATTAAGTCTCATAGTTTATACTACAATCACAACATATGGGATGACAAAGAAGAGGACCACAAGGTCAAGGTCACGAGGTCATTTTCTTTCACACATTGAGTTCTAGGCACGCTTGGGCTACTTGAGACTCTGCCTCAAAGTAAAAGGCTAAAAACAAGGACGTGCTATTTTCAGAGTAAAATCCTCACAGGTCTTTAGCTAGCGTGTTCCAGTGTTAAACTAATGTATACAGGAAGCAAAACGTGGGGCGAGCATAATTCACTGTTATAATTACACTTGACAGATATGCACCGCTTCTATTATTCATGGGCTCTGGTTGCACTCACCCAGAAAGACTTCATAGAATACTAAACATCCACACTCTTCATGAGAAGTCATTTGGAATTCGCATCAGTTCTCATCAGAGGAATCAAATTCAAAGATGCAGAAAACCAAATTTGATCAATTTAACACTATCCACACAGAGAAGAAAAATGAGTAATTTCCTAAGAGGCTCCGGATCGAGTTAGCTTCCCCTTGTGTAACTGCCACTGCTGTGTCAAGGGCCATTTCGTTAAAGAAAGGCATCTTCTGACTCTTTAGAGCCTCGCTCTGTGATTTCCGGTCGCTTATGTGTGCCATGGTTAACTTCCCCAACTTCCGTTACTCACACTCTTTTGTCTCTGTAAAATGTCCCAAGCTTCTATTTAAGTGCTTGCTGTCTTCAGGGTAAAGCAAAGGCTACATCTTCTGGAAGCCTACAAGATTTCTTCAGGTGAAACTCTGGCTCACCTTCCGAGTGACCTAGCCCCTGTGGCTGCTCATTCTTCCTGAACTGTGTCCCTCAGTTACCCCGCAGAGCTGTTGTCCAGGCAGGAGCTGCATTTCAGGCCCCAGCTATTTTTAAGTAGAGCCACATGACAAGGTTTTACCAAGAGACCAAGAGCAAAAGAATGTGTGCTACTCTGGGCTAATGTGGTTAAGAAAGGAGAATGCAACTCCTGGACTCCATTTCTTTGCCTGCCAGCTGGATTTACATGTTTCCAGGCACTAGGACATAGGGGAACCACACCACAGAAGGAAGACAGACTTCTCATTCACCCTGTGGAATCTCTTCATTGACTGGTGCATGGCAGCCATAGAGGTTCTCATCAAGCCAATGAAACTGTGTGTTTGTTATAGCAACTTACCTTATTCCAAAACAAGAATATCTCTTATTCCTAACTCTTTCATGACTTTATCAAATTTTCCCCATTTTAAAAAAGAGGATACCTTCCCAAATATTAGATTATCCTCCCCAGATAGCTAGAATTTTGATAACATGAAAGTGATATAATGATACTTTATTTCCAGTATAGAGTTTTAAATGAGAAGATGCAATTTTTCATTAAAAACTGATGTTGTAATACTATATTTGAATGGATGAGTGGGATTTGCTAGGCATTATAGAACAAAGAAGCCTAGTGAGATCCCTTAGGGCAGAAAAGAAGACTTTGTCCTTGTGTCCCCAGTGTTTACAGGCCTGTATTGTGAATACTCTAAGGTTCTATGTAAACCCCCCGTATTGGCAAGTGTGCTGAGTACAAGCTCAAGATTCAGAAACATGGAAAACAATTGATTTGTTCTTCAGCATTGCCATTCTAGATCATGTGACCTCCAGACCCCAGGACCTACCTCCATTTAGCCCCCGCAGTTTGGAGGCCAATATTCTTTATGGCTGGTTATGGAATTTGAGTGTTGTTTTAGTGTTGTGTGTCTGTAGAAAAATACATTCTGTGCTCTGAACACCCAACTAAGAAACTTCCAGAATTCAATCTCTTTATAAATCAACTCAGAGACTTCTAGAATTCAATTTCCTTATAAATTAGAAAGTACCTACACTAGAAAATAAAAACAAAAATGATAAAATGAATGTGGTTGAGATAGAAATGAATGTTCTTTTCTTGAAAGTTTAGCAATATGTTTCAGCCATGACCTTAGCCTAACGTGCAATTATGAAGAAAGCTGTGACTGAGGGCACAGCCCTACCTTCCAGCCACTTTGGAGGCCCACGTGAGGAGGGCTGTCAGTTCAAGGCTACCTGGGGAGCTTTGAGAGACTCTGTCTCAAAAAGCAAAGCAGGGCCTTGTGCTGAAGGTTGGCAGAGTGCTCTAGCTTGTGAGGGTTCCTGCTTTAGCCTGAGATTCCAGGTAAGACTTAAAACTTTTCTCTCTCTTCTGGGGATAGTTACTAACAATTACCTTCTAATATCTGCAATGTGTCTTTAAAAAAGACAAATTCCCCAACTTTGTCATTTCTGAAAACCTTTTCTAGGCTTTCTGTTTGGCTAATGTTTTCTTTAAAGATTTTAATGACATCAGGTTGTCTCATGACTTGCAAAAAATCGTCATGTCGTTGTACTCACCCTCAGCTGTCTTTGGCCTCTTGAGATATTTCTTGGTTTTGAGTTGTTTCCAGTAATCTATGCCAGTCACTCACTGGATTTAAATAAAGCTCAACTCCTGATTTATTGTATCTTCTACTGTTTTATTTTAAAACTAGCTTTGAATTAATTGGTCCCGAGTGTCATCCTTGGCTGCGTCAGATCCCCAGCATTACTAATACACACTGACTGGCTGCAGCGTTACCTCCTCTCCTGAAGCTCTTGTTTTTATGAAAATATTGAGCCTGCAGAGACACTGTTAATGCTTAGAATGGCAGGTGGAAGGTCCCCGACCTTGTTACAGCTTAACATTCATATGTCCTGTCCCACTTTTCTCTCCAATCTACTCCTTTATCACTGAACAATAATGACACACTGTTTTTCCTGTCTCTGCCTTAGAATGTGCAAATTCATGCTTGCCTTCCCTTTTAGTACGCCCCTGGTCTTCTGACTGTTCATAGGCAGGCTGATGCTAGTCATGGTTTGTATGTGTTTGTGTATGTGTGAGTGTGTGTGTGTGTGTGTGTGTGTGTGTGTGTGTATGCACTCTAATGTGCCCTAGTGTTCCAAAGGGAAAGATCTTATGAGTTACCACATATAGTAAATAATGGATAAAATACTAAATTCAGAGCCAGTGAGATGTAAGGAAAAACTATTTCTCTGCATTAATGACATACAATTAATACTTCATCTAGACAGACACTGTAAGAAAATATTCACTAATAAGAATGTCAGTTGTCTTTTAGGAAGATTGTCTTATAGAATTTTTATATTTTTAGGAAAATGAAGGCTACCTTATTTCTATTTTGTCTTTTAAATAAGAATGGAAAAAAGGAAAACCTTTTATATGATAAGGATCACCTAATCAGGGAAGAAGAGAGAATTCCAAAATAGGCAAACCAACAGGTAGTCTCAGGAAGGTGCTAGAGAATGCTTGTTGTGGGAGTTGGGTGAACTCGGGCATCCAGTGCACATGGGTAAGGAACATATGTGCAGCGCAAAAGAGGGTTGAAGAGTGAAATGAAAGCCATGGTCTTGCTGGTTTGAATATGATCTTACAAGGCATGAGAAATCATTATGACTTACAAGAACAGAATATTAGCATCAGATTTGTAGAAACCTGTGCTGCAATGTGAAAGGCAGATGCCAAAAGGAAGGTACTGGAGGGAGGGACACACATTATGAGACAATTTGAGTCCAGGATCCAGGGATGTCAAGGGACAAAGCCATCCTGCAAGACAGAGAAAGGAGTTTGTGGTTTTACTACCTTTGCATCTGTTTTCCATCTACCTCATGGTAATAAGATGGAACCAATGCTTTATCTAGTATTGCTCTGGTGTGAAGGCTCCAGGAAGAACAGCAATTTTCTGTTTCATTATCCAGTGTTCTATCAAAATAAACTGTCTGCCCAATATGGAGAGGCAAGTAAAACCTAATGATCACTTTGAGTTTTCAAATGTGGGTAATGCAGAGAACCATGATGTTAATGAGCACAGGAGAAGGTGTTTGGATGGAGACTGGACTTTAACTTTGATATGCACAGCTCCAGTCTTTTATGGAACATTCTTGGGGATCGTTAGTGTCACTTATAACCAAGCATCATTGGTAGGCACTGGAATTTCTACAAACACGTATTATTAGTTCTGGGAAATATACCCTCTGGGTACCTCTAGGAGAGCTACGAGTCACTGAATGAACAGTGAAGGCCTCATTAATCATGAGTCCTCTGGGGGCTGAAGGTGGGAAGTGACAAGCACAGTTGGTGGTCACTGATAGGTCTGCAGAGTGGCGAAGGCTGAAAGGACCTTTACAAATAGCCTAACTTCACCGGACTTCACATATGAACATGACACAGACTGAAAATCCTGGAAAAGGCTTTGGACTGGTCTGCTGGGAATCCTGTTTTATTTTTCCTTTCTTATTTATAAAGTCAAGTGTTTCATTAACATTTTGTTCTCTGAGATTATTCTCACAGCAAGATTTCTTTTTTAGTTCAGCAAAACACACAAACGTCAATGTTGAGCTGGATACGTTTCCATATGTGTTCATGTTTCCAAATGTGTTCATTCCTTAGATAAAGATAAAGAAGCAAGCAGAACAAGCTTACTAGCTCATGATGGAGAAGAGAGGCTACTGAGTGACATGGGTTGCCATGTGAGTCTGCCAAAGAGCTGGGCTGTCTTCTGACGTTGCCTCTAAAGAATGGTGAGAGAAATCAAGACCACAAATTCTCCAGAGAGGTAGTTACATCTGACCAACTTAGGAGGAATTCTCTGCCTTGTCTGGAAAGTGCCAGACTAGCAGGCATGGATAGACCCTAAGGTAACAGCAAAAATTTTATATCTAGGGGACAATTTATTCAAAATTTATCTTTGTCATCGCAACATGCCTATGTCACATGTGCAAAGAACTTTCTTATCAGCCGAAAATAGTGAAGAAGTCAGGAAAAATACAATCCAATTTGCATCTACTGATTGTTTCTGTATACATCTCCTAATATTGACATGCAAATAGCTTTAATAAAACGCAATCTTATCTTTAATCTATGCTAAGATTTTTTTAGTCATAATGCAAACTAAAAAACCCAGAACAAGAATTAGAAGAATTGAAAACATCTTCAAGTGTTGTGAGTAAATATTTATAACTTTAAATAATTTTTGAAAGGGTAATTCTTTTCTTATACATAGTAATGACCAGTCCAGAGCTCTTCTGAAGATTTTGAATCCTGAATATAAAATGAAGCCATAGGTAGACTTGCAAAGGGACAGAAATGCTCAAATTCATCCTAAATTCATGTCCATAGTCCGGGTTGGCTTGAATAGTTAAAAGGAAGAATCCAGGTGTAAACCCATAGCATTTTAAGAAGCATCCTAAATAAGGCCCATAGCCTACAGTGGAATTCCATATTCCTTGCTTCTACATGCATGAAACTCTTTTTAAGATCGAAAAATTGCTCCAATTCTGAAGTACTGGTACATGAATTGCTGTTAATTTACTGCTTCTGATTCATCCCATTCTACGTACTGCAGAGCAATTTCTTCTGTAGCTTCCTAGAGCGTGTGTGCTGCCGAGGGCCGCATGCTAGAAATGATCAGTTTTCTTTAATACCCCTGCCTAAGATTAGTAGGGCATTAGACTGCTGCCTCCACACTTCTTGGGTAAATATATCTCTTAATGGCCGATATTTTCTCTGACTCATCCTGATATCTGAGAAACCTCAAACTCGGAGAACACGGGAGCTTACGCTAAAGTTTTTCACAGTTTCGGATTGCTGCTCCTGTGACTGTTTCCTGTTCAATAATCATTCCCTTCAAAAATCTCATCTCTTTCATAAATCTCCTTTGAAATTTTGTTTAAATATCTTCTTTTGCCTTAAAAGAAGACCTTTATTTCTAGCAAACATTTCCCACTGCTCATTATAATCAGTCCACTTTAACAGGAGCCTAATACACAACCCTCCGCATTACAGCAGCCAGTCCCAGGCTCCATACCCTGTGCCAGGAGCAGTGGGCCTATTCTTCCTTTCCCTGTGCTCTTTCCATTCTATGGCTCCAGAGTCCTCATTCAGCAGTGCCCTAGGATGCCCTAGGATGCATTTCTGACCTCTCATGGCTGTCATCATTGGAGGATTTTCCTTGTCTGGACTGTTCCTTTCTCTCACGGTTAGAGACCTCGATAGTGATGTGGAGGACCTCTCTCTCCACAGCCTTGAAACATGCCTTTCATTCATTCCACTAACATGGTCAGAACATGCACCTCTGATTTTCTTATTGCTCAGACCACTTTTCTGTAACATCTTAAACTCCAGCAGTTCAGCAACTATGCTCTGTGCTCCTGTTTCCCGAAGCATTTTTCTTGGTTTGATCACCAGCTCTTCAGTGGCATCAATCTCATTCTCTTCTTAGATTTTTCCGTGATGCTTTCTTAGAACAGCACCTCATTCATTAATTTTATTCAGTTAAAGAATGTCTATTCAGCTCCTCTCATGTGTCAGGCATTGCTGTGGCCCTAGAAATGTGTATGTACAGTGTTCCCACTGCCCTCACAGCGCTGGTGTGTAATAGAGCCACATCCATCTGGCATGTCCACGCTACCTACGGTGCTACAGTTTTATTTTCTTTTGCATCCTGGTACTGGATGTTCTGTCTTATTTATTTTGAGACTCGGTTAAAGTGATACCATTTCTCTAGAACTTTTCTTATTCTCCAGTAAAATACCTGGTACTCAGGGCAGCATGTTGCTTACACTTTGAATATTCATTTCACCCATTAAGAATATTACTTTGATGCTGAGGGTGTAGGTCAGTGGTGGAGACTTCTCTAGCATGTATGGAGTTGTGTGTTTGATTCTTAACACCACAAAAACAAAGCAAAACAAAACAACATGCTAACGAAATCTGTTTTACAACAGCTGAGATTGACAGTCTGTCCCACAAGAATGGGTGTGCTCTTGGGATAGAACTATACAGTAATCTAATTGTGTTCTTTTGATACATATGTAGTATTCAATAAATACTGGCTAGATATGAATATTTATTTATATTTAGGATCAGGTTACACTTCCTGTTAACACAATACCAAGTATTCCCAACAGGCACCCTGTTCCCTATCATTAAGCCTTTGCTAACAGTGTCTCCTCCAGGAATTCCTTCTCTGACTCCTCCATCCAGCTTAGCTACCTCCTCTGCCTGCTCTTTTCAGTTCAGCTCGGTGTTGATTTATCCCTCCTCCATTCTTAGAACTGCTTATATGCTTCTTTCTTGAAAACTTTAATAACTTATGTCCATTGTTGTCATTAATTTATCATGTTTAAAGAACCCCAACTATCATATCTGAAATCACCTGAGTAACTGGGTCCCTCAATTTCCTCCTCAGTATAGTTTAGATAATTGTTTTTTATGAAATCTCAAAGGATTGTATCATAAACTTCAGAACAGTGCCTGCTACTTAGAAAGTGTCCAACAAATTTACAAGAGCAGCAACAACAGAAGTTCTGGTTTACATGGAGAATGCCTGGGTGGTTGTCTGTGTCGCCTTGGGCCTTCTTTCATTTGACCATTTTCCCCATTGTTTTCTGGTGCCATGATGTTCAAGTCACCCATGCCAGCCTTCTCAGAGGTTCTCACTCTTTCAGTCTCCCCTTGGTCTGGGATCTCTCCTTTTTGTTGCAAGACTTTCCCTGTAGTATATACATATAGTCACATCTCTTCCAACTTCAAACAAAAGAATAATAAATAAAATCATTTTTCTCTGAGCTCCAAGTCCATTTCCATTCACTTCATCAATGGCTTAATACATTTGTTTTTGCAGTGCTGGAGATCTAAGCTATGGCCTTGCACATGCTAGGCAAGTGATCCATGCTGAGCCATATCCCCAACCTTCCCTTACTGGTTGATAAAGATGTGTCCGCATCAAGTCTAACAGCCGCTTCATGACACTGGCCTAGCGGCTTCTCAGTAGTATCTAACTCTTTTTTATTCATCTCTGAAATTCTATGAAGTCTCCAGGACATCATTATCATTGTTTCTGTCTTATGTCAGTTATTTGTCATCTCTGAGCTTGGGTGGCTCATTCTTGCACATCTTGCCTCCTTTATCTACATCTTTGTTTTAGGCACTCTCATCTATATACTGAGCACATAAAATTCTCTTTCCTCTACTAGGCTCCATCATTCTTTCATGATCTCAACACAGGCCATCACTTCTTATGTGATGCTCTAGTTTGGTTTACCCTCTAAAAGCATGGATATTGGAGTCTTAGTTCCCAATGGCTGTGGAAGATAGAATGGGACCTTAAAGGAGTAGGGTCTAATGGTCAGTCCCTAGGTCACTGAGAACATACCAGTAGAAGGGAATGATAACTTCCTGGAATAAGTTATCATAGGGTAGAATGGTGATAGGAGCCTGAATCCGAGTCTCTCTCTGACTTCCTGTTTGGCTAGATTATCATTTTCAAGAATAGCTGCTTTTGTATCTAACGAGCTACATGGCCAAGAGGGACCCTTGCAAGAACCTAAACCATGCCAGTAGGATTTTCATCATCAAAATATGAGCTAGATAATACATTCCCAAGCTCAGCCTTCCTCAGGCATTTCATGATAAAATATGGACCCAAGTATCCGGTTTCTATTAATTGTCCTGATGAAGGCCAGTCTGCTCATGTTTCACCCCAGCTCACCATAACTTTCATTTCCAGTCAGGCCAAATTCTGCCCCAGAAATGGGAGCACTGAGCACTAAGCTCGCCTACCTTCTGGCTCCCATATTGCCACTCTGATACACTGCCCCACTCCCTTCTGAGTCTCTCAGCTCAGTCCTCCATATTTTCATTCCTTTGGTGTTATCCTGACCCGCCCTTCCTTTCCAGATTCCTGCTTTCTCCTCATCTTTACCTTATTGACTCCTGCTCATCCATCAAAATTTAATTAAAGCATTACATTCCCTGGGAAGAGCCTGTCACTCCAGTCAGCTTTAATATTCTCCATCAGCACTCACAGGCAGTCTGCCTGTTGAGGGAGGCGGAGCGCTGCCAAAGTCACAAAAGTCAGGGTGCTAACGCAGGGTCAAAAGGCTGGGGTCCTAGCTCTGCACTTCACAGCCGTGTGACCATCCTCCCCTTATGCCTCAGTTTCCTCACTTGTAAACTGGATGTGTGGATGGTATGTCCATTTCAGAGAGTTATTAGAATGGGGGATGATTTGGATAAAAAGTCTGAAACAAGGCCAGAGCCAAAATGACCCAAAAAGGCTGAGCTGGCCTGGTAATATACAACCACTATTCACTTGCCTGCTTTCCAAATGGTCTCCTGTGTGGAGGGAAAGAGAGTGCGGTTTGAGCACGCTCCCTCAGCATCTACAGCAGTGCCAGAAGCCTAGTCAACATCCAGGCGAAAGTCACTGAATGAATGCATAAACATTAGACAGTAAGTGAGAAACAGTCAAAATTTTACCTTAAAATACGCTAATGAGTAAGATCACTCGGATTTTATCTTGGGTTTTTCTGCTTGTGCAAAGGATGTTTATGACACCTCATTAACTTGTGGTACACAAGCTCACTGTTCTCCGAGTCAAGAATCCTCTACTCTTGACAGGAGGCCACAATGTAGTTAATTAACAGGGCTGCTATTCTGGAAAGCAACATGTAGGCATGCACTGTGACAAAATTCCTCTGAGACACACGCAGAGAAACAACATTGAAATTCCTATCGGAAAGGCGAACGAACTAAACGGGGGGGGGAAGGAGAGGGCGTTTAAACAAAGTTTGCTTGCAGAAAAGCACTGCCTGAGCCCACTGGGAGTCAGCTACTGAATGAGTTCTTCACCCACCATCCCAGAGATCTGACACAGAAAAGTCGAAATGAATAATTGTGACTAGTGAGGTGTTAGCAAGTGCCAACCATGTCCGGCTTTCCCCCTCCATGGTGCTTGTAGAAAAGAAAAAAGATGAGTAAACAGACTGAAGCTCAACCTAAAATCTTAGGCTGTGAGGACTTGCCAGACCTTCGGTCCTGCGCAGACGCATGCACTCTCCTTTCCTAGTGCATTCGCAATCCTTCCTAGGCCCAAAGTCACTGCATCCTGCTGCTTAGATGCCGAGGGCTATCATTTTCATCCTAGTGGGACATGTCATTCCTACAGCTCACTCACTAGGATTGTCAACCCTGTAAACATGCCCTCCCCTAAGAAATTTGACACATATTATTTAAGATACTCAATCCCTTCCTTGGGAGATACCTTTCTACCTTGTCTGTTTTAATCTGAATTCTTGACAAACAGCTGATATAATACCATTTGATGGTTAATCTTCATTATTACCTTGACTGGATTATGTAGAGTGCACCTGTGTGTGTCTAGTATGGTTCCAGAGGCAATTAGATCCTGGGGGCTCGGAACTAATGAATGCATTAATCTCCTGATGGATATTAATTTGATGGCACTATTGGGAGGGGCTTTACGGAAGGAACTACACCACTGGGGCTGCTCTTGGGGCTCTATCTTGCCCTGATCCCTTTCTGCAGCATGCCCCTTCTCTTCTTCCAGGTCATCTCTCAAGTCCACGACTTTCAGGTGACACAGACTCTTTCTGCTGTGACATTCTGCCCAAGTGCATGGGGTTACCTGACCATACACTAACTATGAAATCTTGAGTGGGGCTAAATAATTCCCCTTTTCAGTTGTCCCGGGTATTTCAGTCACACGTGCACAAAATAACACCTCTCCTTCCGCTTTTACAAAAGTGCTTTAACAGTTGTGTGAAATCTATGAGAACTGACATATTTAAGACAGCTTGGCTCAGCCCTTTCCCAGGCTGAAACACTATAGGCCCAAGTACACTATAAACTAGCTTGTGCCTCATTGTCTCTTAAGTGCTGACAGCTTCACAGAAGCACTTCTTACTTACACTGAGTATGTTTCTCTCATGCTCACATGTTTGCCATCCCCTGCTGCACAGAACACACCAAGGTAACTTTGAATTCTAGTGGAGATGCACAAAGTGATGGTTTCTACTGTCTTCAGCCAGGGGCCTTTAAGAAATATTTTCACTTTTACTGACTTTTAGAAGGTACAGGAGGCTCTAGAGGAGACTGTTTCAAGTCTCCATCTAAAAGATCCTGTGTGTCTTCACCCCGTATGAACTATGTGACAGAAAATATAGTGGTATGACCAGATGGAAGCTGTAATTCACACTTCTCATAGTGCGGGAAGACCTGCAAGGAAGGAGCCTCAGTGCAGCAGGTGAGGCTCGAGGCTCCTAACGCAAGCATCTCTGAAGATTTTCCTCAATAAGAAATACACGAAATTCTTTGATACATGTGGAAAATCAAGACACCTGCTCTCTCTGAATTTGGCTTATCTTCCTTCCTATCCAGACATGACTCTACCAAATACAAGCAGATAAAACAGTCAGAGAACCCAAGTAACATCATAGAAAAGTATAGAACTTTTCAAATATAGAGCTGTCCATGGGATATTTCTAATATGTCATCTTACAAATGTGGAAGTAAGAACATAGTTGATTAAATTAATTTTAACCAAAGGAAATGAAAAATCCCATTTTAATAATTATGAGCCCTAATCCAGTAGAGAGGGCATTTTAATCAATAAACGAATTAGTTTTAATTCTAGGGCCAGACTATTTTCAGTCTTCTGTTTAATCAGATCTTGCCCAAGTTGCCCCAGGTCTGTTGCCGAGAGAACAGAGGCTTGGGTTAAAGGAAGGTGAAGGGTTCACACAGCAAGGTCTGGACCAGTGAGGAAGATGAAAAGGAGGAAGGTGAAGGGTTCACACAGCAAGGTCTGGACCAGTGAGGAAGATGAAAAGGAGGCCTGTAGTTGAATATAAGATAACTAAGCTATACAGATAAGGAGAGAGACAGGGGTCTCAGGCAGTGATGGCAGACCAGTTGTTTCTTTCCCTAAAGCCCCCAGGGACATATTAAGTGCATTATCATCCTTTCCTAAATTCTTGCTTCTAATGAAGCTGATTGTAACAGACTCAATATAAGTAAGGATGGCTTCTAACAATGAGCTTTCGCTTAGAGGACTACTTCAGACCACCAGCTAGCTAGATATGAGGAAATCAAGAAAGACTGCAGCTACATCTTGGTGGCTGGGGCCGCGTTCTCTCTCTGCCATGGTAAAGCTATAGCTGACTATGTAAATATGAGAATAAAGAGAGTATGGTATAATTAACGACTCTTGGGGCACCTGCAGAATCTGAGGGAGTGATGCGGGCCAAATGACGGACAGTTATTGACAGTCAAGGTCAATAACGAACAAGGCTGGAGTCAGAGATGCACAGTACATGGACAACACAGAATCGTTTTCCTTAGTGGTCCAGGGGGACAGACTGGATCATGTGGGTGTCTATTGACTCAGTCATGATAGCCCAGAAAACTAGCCAAACCAACAGGCAGTACTTCAGCCTTTGTCTAGCATCTGCCATGGCTGTGTAAAAGCCCCCAGACAAAGGAACTTGACAGTCTTTTCTTCTCTTGGAAATCTCTCCTCTCGGGAATTTCTGTCACTTTCCATCAATTTCTTACTACTCTTAATTCTTAGTGAATTTTGCTTCTGCTGTGCATACTCCCATGAAAGTGCATATCTTTAACCTTCCTTGGTGTGAGACAATGGATTTGGAGTCATTGTCTCAGGCTGATCTTTAAGACATCCATGCATCTGGTACCTTAGGACCCTGGTTCCAGTACAAATGGGTTGAGAGAGATCCTGTCATAACTGAAAAAGCCTGCAACACAATGACCAAACTTGGGGAGATAATCTGGCACCTACTAGACACTGAAATTCTCCACAAATATCTGCTCCCTATTTTCAGAGCAATCTCCCCAAATTAACATCATAATTTTATAGTTCAGAAAATTGGGATCGAAAGAGATTAAGTTATTCAATCCCAAATTTGGGTTTGAATCTGAAACTCTCTCACACCTTTACCCATTTTTGCTTTGTCACAAATCTATCATTTAAAAAGAGAACCCAGTGGGATTTCAACAGAAAAAAATGTTTATGTGAGATAATCTTTTTAAAATGGTGCATTGCATATTTATAATTAGAAAAAGAGAAAAAGCTTAGATATCCTGGGAAATGGATTTGGGATTATTTTTGGAACAGAGGCATAAGCCAACAGCAGTACAGAGAACATAAAGCGTAAGATTATGGGGAGGAAGCCGGTCTGATATACTCAGCAGGGGCTGAGATCAGGCAGAACTCTATGAGCAGGGTTTTATACATTATTTTGACTTATCTCAACACATAGAAGAGCCTGGCAAGTAATCATTTAACCTGGAGGTCTGCATATTAGAGCTTCCTAAATCTGAACTGGCCCCTAGGATACAAAGGCCTTGGCGAGCCAAGAATTGTTTGTGGATTTGCCTGGCCTGTCTTCCCATGGAGGTAGTCTCGAAGTAGAGAGCTCCACACAGTTGGCGGATCCAAGGCCAACTGGGCCTGACTCCACATTTCTATGTCCTTGGCTAAACAAATTATAACCCCACACTTTTTTGGAAGGCGTGGCTGCAGAGCTTCATTGAGAAAAGCACCCACCAGTCTTCTGTTCCATCAGCCAGCTAATCTATGACTGCCTCAGTCACGCCACTGTCTTTATATATTCCTTCTGCTTTCCTCATGTTGGTCCCTTTAGTCTCTGTGCTTCTGATTGGTTTACACACCTCTGTCCACTCTTGACCTGCTTCCCTGGAAAGCAAGCGCATTAAACAAGGAGCCCTATTGCATGCTCTCCTACCATTAGGAGAGCAGTGTTTTCTTTTCTTCTTGGTCAACTTTCTTGAGACATCTCTGTGATCAGAGTGGCCACTAACATATTGACAGAAAATAGATACTCACACTTCAGCTCCAATTTGATGAAGTCTGTGTTCCCCAGATTTTCCAGAAACACTCCCCGAGGGATTAACGTCTTGAAGTAGAAAGAAATGTCAGCACTGGTTTCTCCTTGGAAGGTGGAGAAGTGCAGGTAGGATGACGGATTTGGGAAGGAGGCAGCATTCCAATAATTTCCTGTGGGATGAAGAGAGAAGACAAGATAATTTAACCTTGGTTAGTGAAAATTACATAAAAGCTTTATTTCTTGAGTTTACTAAGCCTTTATGGGCAATAGCCATGCTCCCCTAAACAGTTGTTGGGGGAGCAGAGACTCTTCAGCGGAGCTGCCTTCAAGTTGTGCAAAGAGCTCCAGGGGTGGCAGGGGAACAGGGTCTGAAACATCAAGATTTGTATGTGAAAGGGGCCAGTTTGCCGAGCAAGACTGGAAACTTTTCTTTCCTTGAGCTTCATCTAAAGAACAGAGCATGCACAGGATTCTTTAGATGGGAGCGGTGGGGACTATGAAGGCCCTATAAGGGCCTTACAACCCATGCAGCCACTCCCTTAGCTCGCTCACCCACTTTTTTTCTTGGGGCTGCTCTTCTTCTCTGAATAAACTATCTCTATTCCTGTTTCTAATCATGAGGCCTGGTGTAATCTTTGGTCCTGGGACACCAGAGCCTGGAATCAGATGCCATCTGAACTCACCCAGGTGCTCTTAGTCAATCAGCACCATGAACTCCTGGGAAGGAATGATCCATTCTTCCCAACCCTTGCCTGCCAGAGTGGCCAGTGTCTCAAGAAGAATTTACAAAGCATAACAAAACTCCAAACCAACTTACTCAGGACAAATGGATCAAGAATTTAATATGGGACCATGACCTGACTTGCAACTTGATCCCCTGTGGAGACTCCTTCCTAATGTGCACATTTTACCATTCCAGGTGAAGATCAAAACATGTAGTTGTGTTTTGAAGCTTACTAAAGCTTTGAGCTTTATGCTAATTCTACAATATGTTTTAATGGTGTATGCTGTACCTGTTGTCTGAAGGGCACAACAGGTGAGCTGAGCTCACTTCATTAGTTTATGCTCACACATCAACTTCACTTTCTTTCCTTTAATGCAAACCGTGTATATATGCAACATTAAATCTAATTACTATTCTTTAACAAAGGTAACTTTTTGTTGGCACTGATATACTTAAGCTATATTTTTAAATTAACCATGCAGTATTGTTCTGCTCAGATATTAAATTACCTTCTTACCTCACTAGTGCTATTTGTTTTTGTAGGCATCTAGGATGTAGTGACATCGAGATAAGTGCATGGAATATTTAAAGTTAAATGCATTATAGATACACACATTAAAATTTTAATGAGTTTACATGAGCCACCTCAGTGATTTCTCAATAAAGCAACACCAGACTGTAAGTGGCTTAATGCAACCAGTTGGGGAGGGCAAGAAGAGAAACTTTTGTGTTCATGGAAACAAAACAGAGACAGCACAGTTGATTCCCATTATCCTTTGTTTAGTTCCAGTACCTTGGTGGATATCAAAATCAGAGAATGGAAGTCCCTTATATACAATCTTGAAATACTTGCATATAATTTATGCACATCCTTCTGTACACATCTGCAGATTCCTTGTAATACTAATACAATGGGAACACCATGATGCAATTAGCATACTGGATTGTTTAGAGAATAACAACAGGGAGAAGTTGGCATATGTTTCTATATGGAGTCGATTCTTTCCTTTCACCTCTCTGTGTGTCCTGAAGGCTGGAAGGTCAAACTAAGGTTGCCAGGCTTGTGTGGCACTTGCTGAGCCATCTTGCTGGCCCCGCCTTTTTGAGCAGGCAGTCAGTGGGCTGAAGATCAATGACTAAGCCATGGTGGTTGGCCAGTGAGCCCAAGGGAACCTTTCTAGGCTTCCCCAGCACTGGGGTTACAAATGTGTGCCACCATACCTGGCTTTAATTTTATGAAGGTCCAGGAGATTGAACTCAAGTCCTCATGCTTGAGTGGAAAGCTCTTTACAAACTGAGCCAATATCCTAGCTTCTAAAAATTATTTTTGGAATGCAATTCAGCTGCCAAATCCATAGATACAGCCAAAAGTTGACTGATGATTTCTGATTGGTTAAGCTTGAGTTTTGTCATACTCTTCGCATTGGAATTTAGACACATTGGCTAAGGGGTTGAATGGATGACATAAAATAGTTTCTAATAGTTCTTATTCTCTGGAGTTGTCCCAGAATAATGGTCTCACTTTCAACTATTTTAGTAGATAATATATAACTGATAAGTCAGAGAAAATACATCTGTAGGTGTCTCCACTAGAGTAAAAAGATTTGTAAAGGGTTGAGGATGCAGCTCAGTTAGGAGGGTGCTTGCCTTTGACCCTTAGCACTGCATATCTGGCAATGGAGGTTCATGCCTGTAACCCAGGATGTGGAGACAGGAGGATCAGAAGTTTAAGGCTATTCTTGGCTCTCTGGAGAAGGAGAGTGCAGCCTAGGCTCCTTGAGACCCTAACTCAAAGAAGAAATGTTGGGGGTAGGGATTGCTCTTAAGGTGACTGAAAGTCTTCATATAGTTTTAGTTCATTGTGTTTTAACTGTTCATAGCTTTCAGGAAGAGACTATGGGCTCATTTTTAGGAAAAAAGAGCATGATAACGGGTAGGCTAATACTGGAAAAAGAAAGGATCTTTACTGTCCTCGATGCTGATGATGTCATCCAAGGGCTGAGCCTCCTTCTTGGGTCGATACCTGATGTTCCATGTAGGGAGAGAGGGGTACTGTCCCAGCAACCAGGAAGCCTAGTACTTCTTTGAGAAAACCTAAACCATCAAGGACCCCAAAGCTGGAGTGGGTGAAAATGTATCTCCTGGGGCGAGGAGGATTATGCTGGTTCTGAGTAAGGAAAGTCCTTTAACAACCTAAGAGTCTGCCAGGATTCAAGTCCCTGTGTTCCTCCAGCCTTATGCAGAGTAATTCTGTCCCTTTTTAGGTTGAATCCCCAGGACAGGAATGTAATTAATGTTTTCAAGTTTCAATCCAATCAAGTACATTCTTATTATCTGAGGTGGCGATGCATTAACAGAAGGGCAGTTGTCTGAAGTGATTCTAGGAAAACGAAAGCTAAAAGGAAAACATGTCAGTATTTATTTGAGGTCCAGGCCTAGTTATTCCGACAGGAATATGCCCAGAGACGAGCAGGGCAGTTCAATCAGCTCTTCTCACTTGATGATACATTTTCACAGATGGTGATTCCATTTGTTCTAATCTGTGCTCACTAGGCAGCTTCCATATATTTCAGTTTATTGAACAGGCATATTCACAGGGAAATCAAGCCTTGTACCCGTGGAGTTTACCAGGATCCTTGAATGGGCATATTCATAGGGTAACCAAACCTGTACTAGTAGTGTTTACCAGGTCCTGGAAAGGTCTGGGTTGTCACATGCTACATTTGCTACTTGTGATTGTCCCAAATCTATGGATGAATTCACCAAATCCAGCCTGGTGAGATCACAATTGTAACAACACAGGAGTTGGGAGGAGAGGATAGTCTGAAACAGCAGAGGATATTTCAGCTCGTTTATTTATTTAAAAACTCCTTCCCTCAATTGTGTATTTAATTTAATTTAAATAATATTTAAATACATTTTGTTTAGTTTATTGTCAGTGTGTGTGGTGTATTATTGTGTATGCATGCACGTGTGTGAGTGTGTGTGTTTGTGCAGGTACACATCTGCTATGGTACAGGTGTGGAGGTCAGAAGATGACTTTTGAGAGTCAATATTCTTCTTCCAATATGGCATCTGGGCACTGACCTCAGTTCATCAGGTTTATGCAGCAAACACTTTACCCACTGAGTCTCTGTGCTGGTTTACTGCCCTTTCTTTTAAATGTCTACTTTAGTTATAGTGTATCACACACACACACACACACACACACACACACACACACGAGAATAAAGTATCAGCAAGAACAAACAAGCCACTGTGCTCAGTGGGATGTGAGTTTCTTTTAAAAAGAGATATTATTATTTTTCTTTTACATGTATGGCTATTTTTCCTGCATGTATCTTTGTGCACCACAGGCTTGCCTGGTGCCTGCCAAAGCAGAAGAGGGTATCAGATTCCTTGGTACTGGAGTTACAGGCAGTTGTGAGCTGCCATGTGAGTGCTAGGAATCAAAGCCAGGTCCTCTGGAAGAGCAGCCAGTGCTGCTCTTACTGCAGAATCCTTCCTCTAGCCCTGTGAGCTCACTTCCAGTGCATGTGTAGAAAGGAAAAGCATTGAATGCTGATGTTCCAGACCCTGGTGACCTTTTCTGGGTCTTGCCTGAAAAGTCTGTAGCCCAGACTCTGGGTCTCTGAGTTACAAAAATTAATGCAAGAGTTTTCCCCAGTGTGCACTGCATTCCACTATGCAGGGAGTGATAGCATTATTACTGTTTGTTTATATCTCCTAGCCGACCATAAGCAGGGATAAAACCATTTCATCTCCATAACCTTTGGCCTCAGAATATAGTCAGTACTCTATAAATAATTGTTGAACAAATGAGTAAGTGGTTAGTCACTCCTCATTTATATCTAGTTTTAATTCCATATGGAAACTCTTCATGGGTCAAAATGTTGTTTATGTGTACCCCAAGTATTAAAGATGCTAAATAAATATCAATAAGGGCTAATGCTGCTCTAGCACCTACAGATAACCAGACACTGATTCTCATAGCACACCATAATTTTCTTCATTCATGACTTTATTTCTCTTATTCCCTATAGACTTCATTGAATAATGCCAAGCATTTGCAAGACTGATGGTCTCATAACCTTAAGGCTACTGAAGTAGCCACAATTTGTACTTGCTATCAAGGTCAGTGCTATGGATGGGAGAAGCACAGGGATGAGAATACCAAGTCAGAATAAGTGAGTCCCTGGATGGGAAGGAGTGAGTGACAGCAGGTGGTAGGGACTGGGTCAGCACAGACGGGAGAAGGGGGAAAAGTTGGAAACCGAGAGGGAAGGTGCGATACAGAATAGAAATGAGCCCCTGAGACTAGAAGGGTCAGTCAACAGTAACAGAATAATGAAGTGGGTGGAAAGGCTCAGGAGTGCAGCCCTGGGCTGGAGCAACTGTCCTCAGAGGCATGGCACAATGGCTGGCTTGACATTGAGAGTTCATCAAGCTTGAAAATGAGTCCATCATGGGAGAAGCTTTTTAAATAAACACACGGCAGGCCAGGCTTATTATATGTATTCAGAGGAAGCAGGGTGGCATCTCTAGCTAAGTGTCAGACAGGGCTGGGGCAGCGAACCAGGTGTCACTATAAACAGCAAACCTCAGGCAGTCACTAGTTGTGACATTACATCTGTATATGCATCCAAATTCTTCAGCAGCCACTTACTTTATCTGATCAATGAATTCCAGTCTCAGAATTCCTAGAAATAGTTTCTGAAGAGTAGTATTTAATTTTAAGTCCAGTTTTCATTCCTTACAAAGTATTACATGGGCCTGGGTTATAAAAGCCTGCTGGTGTCAGAGGGACATACAAACTCAGTCTTGTCTCCTGCTCACTTCTTCAGTCTAATTCCACAGAGATAATCCTTTCCAATTCTTCAAACTCTTTTAGTTATAATCATGTATTTAAAAATATCTACACTGGGGACTGGGGAGATTAACTTCATGGGTAATTAGATTTGGATCCTCAGCATACACACGGCAGGGTGTAGGACATTAACAGCCTTAACCCCAGCACTGAGAGATTAGGTGAGTGAGACAGGCATAGCCCATCAGCAATCTCCAGGTGCAGCTAGAGACCTTGTCTCAAAAAAATAAGGTGGAAAGCACAGAGAAAAACATCTGAAGTTGACCTCTGACCTCCACATACACAAACACACATGTATGAACACATGCTAGCATGCACACACAATACCTCTGTGTGGAATTTATTAATTTATATGCTTAGATTTTTTGTTTTGAATTTCTTTTTATGATTATTATTTTTATTGAGCTCTACATTTTTCTCTGCTCTCCTCCCCTCCCCTTCAACCCTCTCCCAAGGTCCCCATGCTCCCAATTTACTC
>LOEQ01013464.1:13714-27384 GCA_001685075.1 Bramus lutescens | reverse complement strand
CACCAAAGGGAACAGATAGTTTTATATCTTGTCTCTTTGCAGCTTCAATTATGGACTCCTCATTCTCTATTATTTCTAGAAATGGTATATAATTTTTCTGTTCATAAAAATCAAAGCAGTAAAAGAATATTATTCTCTCCACTTTCTACACTATTGTCATTTATTATTAAACTCTGGTGCAGCTAGCTCTTTGACAAATGGAGAGAGCAGAGTTAGTAGAAGGAGCACGTTATGCTATCAGAAAATAAAGCTGGCCTATCGGCCGGTGAGATGATTTAGCTGGTAAAGTGCTTGTCACAGAAGTCTGACAATTGAGGACTGGAACCCACAGTGGAAGGAGAACTGACTTCCACAGGTTCTTCTCTAACTTCTGCAGTGTGCCGTGGCATACACACACACAGTACACCATACATATATGCAGTAATAATAACAATATTTTAAAATGACAGACTAGAATTTTCAGAACCCATGCTGGCTATTCGCCTCTTATGTGATCTTAGGAAACGTGCTTAGATCAGTGGTTGTCAACCTTCCTAATGCTGCTTTCCTTTAATATAGTTCCTCATGTTGTAGAGCCCCCAACCATGAAATTATTTCATTGCTGCTTCATAAGTGTAATTTTGATATCATTATAAATCAGAATGTAAATACATGATATGCGACCCTTTGGGGGTCATGACCCACATTTTGAGAACCTTTTGCCTTGTTTTTGAGACAGAGTTTCACTCTGGAGTTCAGACTGGACTGGAAATCAACAACAATCCTCCTGCCTCAGGCTTCTAAGTAATGGACTTCCAGATGCCAGCTACCGACTCTCAGCAATACTTTTATAATAGCTAAAGCTGAGAGATACAGAGTGAAAGCAGGATGTCTTTATTTGAAAATATCTAGATGTTTATACTTTTCCTCGGGGCTGCAGAGGAAACAGGTCCTTTATTTAATCCAGTGTGGCAGAGGAAATGATAGCACAGAGGTTTGTGTCAGCGAGTTCCTCCTCCCCTGCTCTCTCATTATGACACTGCAGGTGGGGTTCTCCCTGAGATCACCATGAATAATCCAGATGAAGGCAAGTCTGGGGCAAGCAGAAGCTTGCTGGCCCAAGGAGAATTTCCTGTGAGTTTCTGTGAGAAGAAAGAAGTTAGCTTTTAAATATAGGCCCAGAGCTGCCCAGAAGTTTTTTGAGGATATAATCAGCAATGAACTTCTAATCAGACACCTCAGTTTACAAAGAAGCCAACCTGAAAACCAGTAGCAATTACAACCGAAACCAAGTCCTGCTTTTAATTCAGTACCTAGAATGATTTAGCTCCGAAGTTGAAAAAAAAGATCTGAGTCTGTTATTAGTTCTGACTCAAAGACTCTGAGTTAATTTTCTTTTTAAAAGAAGGTTTTACATTTAGAGAGAGAGAGAACATGCAATGGTGTACATCTGAAGGTCAGAGTACAATTTGTGAGAGTCAGTTCTCTCCTTCTACCATGTGGGTTCCAGAGACGGGACTAAGATCATTATCAGGTCTGACGGCAAATGCCTTTACCAAGGAGCCACCTCACCAGACACGTGAATTAATCTCCTAACATTCCTGTGCTTTACTTTCCCCATGTGCAAAACAAGAGACTACCCAAGGGCAGTGGATAGTGACTGTATCACCAGCCCTCCCAAGACTAGCAGCTCTAATCCAGCCAATCTTCTGTGGGTCCCCTTTTGCCTAAATCAGCTCAAGTTCAGATTCTGATCCTTCAAAGAGTGCCATTGATATAACTATTCAGAGATGATCAGCTCCTTAGCAAAAAGAAATTCCATCCTTCAAAGAGTTCCATTTATATAACTATTCAGAGATGATCAGTTCCTTAGCAAAAAGGAGCTCCGTAAGTTGTTTTTCTATAATAGAGGCAGATAGTTTTTCATTGTTATATCAGTTTCTATAGAATAATTAGAAATGACAAGTGCATGCTTGTTGTTAACCACTGACTTCCTTTTCAAACAATACTATGTCCTAATCATCAAGTCCAGGGACCACTTTCTTTCTTTTCTTGCATTGCAAGGTACTTACTGCGGCAGCTACCAAAGCCCTTTCTGTCCCTTGGGGGAATTTTATCTCACTGATTGCATGTTTCCATCAAACCAGAGTTGATCTTTACGTATCTCCAACCTCCATCTCCACCACTGCTTGCTCAGTGGCTCACGTAGATCCTCTTATCGTCTATGCCTTAACAGAAAAGAAACTTCCCCTAACAGCATTCTCCTTATGAAATAAAGATGAAATTATTTCTTTCCTGTTACCCCGATAAACCTCTTTCAAAAGAACAAGCAATCTAGTGAGGCATTGAACAGATGGAACTCTGAATACAAGCCATCTCATGTAGTAAATTAACAGGTAAATTACTGGCTGGTCTGGATGAAAATTTTCAAATCTATAAAATAATAATTACTATTACAAATATAGAATTATTATTAAATATAAAATTTTTATTATTATGCATACTGTCTTGGAGTTTCCACTGCTGTGAAGAGATACTATGACCATGGCAACTCTTGTAAAGGAAAACAATAAATTGGAGGCTAGCATAGTTCAGAGGTTTAGTATATTGTCATCATGGCGGGAAGTGTGGCAACATGTAGGCAGACATGGTGCTGGAGAAGTAGCTGAGAGTTCTATATTGGATCTGAAGGCAGCCTGAAGACAGAGTGAGGCTGGGCCTGGCTTGAGCATCTGAGACCTCAAAGCCCAGCCCCCCCAATGACACACTTCTTCCAACAAGGCTATGTCTCCTAATAGTGCCACTTGCTGTGAATCTGTGGGGGCCATTTTCATTCAAACCACCACACATACTCAATAGAGTCCCTATAAAGAAGATTCATGCCAGTGTTTAGTGAAATATTAGACAACCAATCTCAATAAATATCCTCAATCACCACCTTACTGTAACTCTATCTTCATCATTTGATGGCTTTTTTTTTCTTTAGCATGCTACACTCCATCTTTTCTTACCTCATTCTTCCCAGATCACCAATTTTACCACTAAACCTAAGTCTTCTCAGTTGTTCAAGTACTATCTTCAGCATTTGGCATCAGTTTTGAGAGCCTCACCCTTCCTTTGGTTTTCCTTATTCTCTCATCTCTATTGTTCTCAGTCTCTCGTCTAGCTCTGCTCTATCTCCTGCTCTGGGGACACTTGTGTGCCACCGACTTTTGGTTCTCTGCTTCAGCTGAGAGTAGGGCCTGGAAGCAATTGTATCCAAAGCCTAAGTGTGGATGGTAATCATTGGGCAGGGAGAGTTTGGACCACAGCATTCTCATCAAGGAAGTCAACTTTTTTGTTGTTGTTGTTGCTCAAGGACACATGGAATAAACGGCTAAACGGTTTTTCGTTTTTGTTTTGTTTTGTTTTTAACAAGGACAGTAGCTCTCTACTCATTTAACACACAATGTTATTAGACTTAGTCTTAGACAAAATTGTAACTAGGGACTTACTGGAGGCCTTGAGTACCAGCCTCAGCACCTCCTCAGGGATCAGAGCAGCATGTCTACAGCAAGCAAAAATCTGACTAATAGGGTCTAAGGGTAAATAAAATTAACTCAAGCACGTTACCTCTGTATGTTCTTTATTCTTTGGGCAAAGAAACAGAGAGAAGGGGCAATCTCCACCAAGTTTTTAGATTTTACAGACACAGTTTAATAAATTCCACAGGCCAAAACAATGATATCAACATGTATTTCAGAATCACAAAAAAAACCAACAAAACAAACAAACAAACAAACAGGTGGAACCTGACAAAGGAGCACTCCAGGAAAAGCTGACACCATGCAGGAAGGGCCAGCATCTGAGGGGAAATACCTGATATTCCAATCTTCCTGTTTTTTGAAATTCCCACGCAGTCAATTAGCAAAGGTAGTTGCGGGGGATTGACTTTATGTAGATTTGACCATGGTGTGGGGGAATGAGGGAAGGTCATTTGTTACTCATAAACTCTGCTGAGCTATTTTGGGGTGAATCCCATTTTGAAGGGGAGAAGAGTCATGGCTTCACAAGGTTTCTACAGAATTGACAGCGACTTACCCAAAAGATGTGTTCCCGAAGCTCTGCAAAAATGGGTTTCTCATAAGTTGTACACTTGCAGGTCTAAGAACCTGTTAGCTGTACATTCACTGTAGAGTCTTGTGGGCCTGTGACAGGCACTTTAAAAGAAAATTCAGAGTTGGTAGTACATTGGCCAAAACTTGGCATGCACCTCAAGGTTAGGTTTTTTACAAGCTTCTGTTAAGGTCACTTTCACATTCTAATAGCTGGGTCTCTTCTTTCACCACATGGACTCCGGGGATTACACTCAGATCATCAGACTTAGGAGCAAGTGCGTGGGCCAGAGAGGAAAAATTCCTCATTGAAAAAGAGCCATAAACTTTTCCTGTACTTGAGGAAAATAGTTTTTGCAACAAAATGAGTTCACAGCTTATTTCTTAGTTGATATGATGACCCATGGTACCTCTCTGATGATAGACTACCCTGTGGTTTCCCAATCACCTGTTTTCATTTTTTCTAGTTCTCACTACAATTTTATTTTTAATTATATCTCACTGTAATCTTGATTGTTCACACCCTAGAACTTGAATTCACAACAACAAAACCTCACATCTGGGAAAGTCGGGAATAAAATCCTAGGTGTCTTCGAAGTAGGCAAGGCTCTCTATCGCACTAGGTGGTCTGTTTTCCCTTCTATAGGGTAGGTCACCTGATACCTCTTGACAAGTGTTAGGATAGCCTTGGTTCACATATGACTTCTAATGTTCTTGGAAATTACCTTGGTCTTGATCCAAGTATCCAATAAAGCTCTCTTTTATTACATGGTTTAGATCTTCCTTTCCGAAACATCTTACAAACAGAAACTACACCTTTTTGTCTTTGAAGCCCAGTGTCTTTCATGAGGTAGACAATGAGTGTTTGATGTTCTAGGCAGAGGCAGGGACATGTGCTTTAGGGATTCTGAGTGAAGCCTACTTCTATTGTAACAAAGGTGACTGAACAAGCCCCTTAGATTGAGAGGCCCTCTGAGCCGAAGAAACCAGAGTTGTCCACTTCTTCACCTATTTCACAGCAGTTCACCAGAGTGAGTAGCTCCTTCCTGACACTTCCTGCTCTGCGAACACGTGCTTTGTGGAATGGGATATTGGTAATGGACTTGCAATGTTGGGGTAGGAGGAAAAGAACAACCATGTTCAATTCTCATGTTATGTTCTCATTTGATACTTTATCCCAGGGCTTCTTAAACTTTACCCACTTGTGACCCCTTGTCTGTGCGTGTGTGTATGTGTAACTAGACACAGCTGTGCCTACCAGTGTGTATGACTGTGAGCACGTACATTGAGATCTGCTAACAACCTTGGGTGTCATTCCTCCAGCATCACCCGTTTTAGGCAATTTTGGAGCTACAAAGCACTGTAGACTAGCTGTCCAACAAGTCCCCAAGGATCTTCATTGCTTGTCTCTGCTCGGATTAGTAGTATGTGCCACCCGGTTCTCTCTCTCTCTCTCTCTCNTATATATATATATATTCTAGCATTCTAGCAATTGAATTAATGCCCTTGTTTTGGCAAAGCAAATGCTTCAACTAAATCATCTCAGCCTTGTGAGGTCTTTCACCTAATGAATTTAAGACAGCACCAAGTATATAAAATAGGTATACAAATCAAGGGTTTTCTGAAAATAAACCACACATGAATTTATTTCAAATAATTGTTTGGTTTATATCTTATTCTACAGTCTATTAAAGATGAAAGCAAATTTGGACAACAAAAACCTGGATGTACCTATTTATTTTTACTTGAAGAATTAAATCTTGACTGGATACTTGATACTCTATGGAACAGCACTTTCAAGATTTTTCAGAGTTGATAGATATTTTGATTTTAGAATTAGCAACACAGAGAATGTTGTTTTACATAAATGCATAGGACAATCTGGCAGACATATTTTCAGGGCTACTTCAAAAATTTATGGAAATTAGATCTTAATTTCAACCCAAAATTCATTTAATTATTTTTATTAAGGTTTTTAACAAGTCTAAAAGAAAATTTAAAGACTCATATATACAATATAGTCCAAAAGTTCTGATACCAAGGAATGATAGAAAATGACAATATTTTCTGTCATTAAAATTGTCTATTAAAATGTATTATATCCAATAAAAAATATAAAACTTATTATATGAGAAAAATAAAATGTATAACTATCAGAGTCTTGAATCTGAGACAAGACAGCCTTGCTCTGGCATGGCATGACAGCCTGCACAGTTCATGTAGTGCGTGCAGAACCAGGACTGGAGTGATATCACATGAGACAGCAGTGGAGAGGTGCTGCCAGAGACACCTTAGATTCATTACACTTTTGAATTAGTTCCTTCAACTTCAGAGATCCTTTGCTACTGTCAGATTCTTAGTGATCCCACAACCGGTCACCCTGTAGGTCAAGGAGCGGAGCTTTATGCCAACCACTCTGTGAGGTAAGCGGATTAGATACAACATATTCCATCAACCAAGAAGCCTAAAGCTTAAAGGATCAAGAGAATTCTGTAAGATGTTTCTGATAGTGAATGGAAAAAATATTAGCAGTCAAGGGTCCTAGCTCATATCCAGTTATGAATATTAGAGTGGCCGCTGTCATAGCTTTTAGGGCATGGCTCTCCTTATGTCCATGTGTGACAATGGATGTAAGGAAACTTTCTCGTATATTATCTATTTTCAGCACAGAAATGAACCACCAGGATATCAGCTCTGCCACTCAGCAAGCAATCTCCTTAGTAAATAAATATGCTGGCTTGCCAATACTCATGCTACATCTCACTATAGACTTTCTCTAAAATTTTAAGTGGGTTTGTTAGGGGGAAAGTGTTTGTGTACAAATCCCACAACAACAATTTGATCCCACAAGCAGGCAACCTCTATGGTTAGACATGTTCTGATTCAGAATGCCCATTTTAACACTACAAATTTCTCAGATAGATGATTTCCCACTGGGCGTATAGACAAGTTTATGTATCGTTCTCAGTTCCCCTTAACTCTGCCCAATACATAGTGCAGAGCCAATCAACATTAAGCAACTAAGTGAGTAATTTCAGTCATCCTCAGACACCTCTTTTCCACAGATCCACCAGATCAGCCTCTTCAGCACCTTCAATCCTAGTTTTACCATTGCCTATGATCCTAGAACCCTAAGGAACATCTAAGACTATTGCAATCTACTGCAGAAAAGCTGAAAGATCCAACATCAGACTAAGAAGCATTAGATTAGAACATCAAGAAGGGTTAATCTGCACCTAAGACGTAAAGCGAGCCACAGGTAACCTGGTGACATGCCTACTGAGAGAAAACAGAAAGAGCGCCGGTGTCCTGGCTGTCAGGGAGTTATGAGATTGGTATTAGCTTTCTGCCCTAGGAGAGTGTGACAATTTTAGTTGACACATTCCCTTCTGCTTTGCAACGGGGTGGGGGATGGAGGGTGAGATTTTCATGAGTTGGGTTAGGGTCTATTTGTGCTTAATGTTTCTAGAAGTTGGTGTCAGAAATGAGACACTGTCTTCAGCTGTGGTGGGAAATTCAAATTTCATGCAAGTCAACACAAGCTTAATTTCTGTTTTTGTAAGAAAAATTTCCCTAAGGAACAAGAAGAAACATCTCTGATTTGATTGCTCATAAAGGAAGCATGAAGAAGAGTCGGGGGCCTGTAGTCTGCCCTGTCCACCTGAGGAGCACAACCAGGAAAGTGAGATCTCTGAGAAGCTGGTCACTTCCGGTATGGATTGAACCTTCCTTTGCCTATGGCTGAGTGGTGGGGGTGGGGGATGGGTTAATAATTTTCCCGGCCTTATCTTTGCCATCAAAAGCAGCCTGTTCTTTCCTCTCACCTCAACAGAGAAACCATTTCCAGCTTGTTCTGAGTCCAGACCTGCTTTCTAAGCAACACCTGCCTGGTAAGGAAGTTTAGCTCACGCTAGAATCCTTTGATTGCTTTGTAAGCTGTCAACCTATTTGTCTAAACAGACGTCAGTGGAATATTAATTCCTGTGAAGACTTTAGTGCGAGTTCCTGGGAGTAAAAACCATTTGCCTAAGTCTATTTTTTTTTCCAATGGACGTTCGACCTGCTTTTGAACAGTAGTCACAGTCAAGTTACAGAATATTCTCTTGTAGGCGGCTTTGAATTATCTTTCCTTTTCAGGCTTAATCAATCCTGCCAAATAGACAACAGGGCTAACAAATGTGCATTGAGATTGGTAATGCATTCTCATTACCATGTGTGACAGTTCATTACTATCACCTCTTAAAAAATCATTATTTCTAGATGTATTTATTTTATGTGTATGAGAGTTTTTCTTGCATGTATGTATGTATGTGCACCATGTGTGTGCCTGATGTTTCATGGAGGAGATCACAAGAGGATGTCAGATCCCTAGAGCTGGAGTTAGAGATGGTTATGGGATACCATGTGGATGCTGGGAATGGAACTCAGGGCCTCTACAAGAGTAATAAATGCTCTTAACCCCTGAGCCATCTCTCTAGGCTCAGTATTTACTTCTTATCCCCAAACACAATGCTGAATACCTACTAGCAGCCAGTACATTCCAGGCACCATGATAGACTCTGGAAATACAGAAATAAAAGGCATCATCCCCACCTTTGAGCTGCACATGCAGCGTAATTGGAGGAAAGGAGAGTTCTGTGACAAAGTGGTGAGAGCCACAGACGGGAGTCAGATCTGAACTTTAATTCTGGGCCGTTTTATTAAGCCTAAGCATATACAAATTCTTCCTAAGCTTCATTTTTCACACATATAAAGTGGGAATAAT
Source organism: Bramus lutescens (assembly GCA_001685075.1). Taxonomy (NCBI): domain Eukaryota; kingdom Metazoa; phylum Chordata; class Mammalia; order Rodentia; family Cricetidae; genus Bramus; species Bramus lutescens. The sequence goes on along the minus strand of LOEQ01013464.1, from coordinate 18,546 downwards.
AGTCCTCTTTTACAAGGTTGATAAGAGAACTAACATTCTAAGTATCATACCTGAAATATGTTAAGTAAGAGCATGCTATCATCTGGGGTAAGCCTAGGGAACTGATGGTACAATATCACGTTTTGTGCCTGAGGATGGAGGGTGGACATATAAGAACATAGTGTATATTTACTTAGGTATCATTTGTCTAGCTTAGTCTTGTTTATTTAACTTTTGATTTTTACATGCATTGGTGCTTGACCTGCATGTCTTTCTGTGGGAGTTGGATCCACTGGAATTTGAGTTACAGACAGTTGTGAGCTACCATGTGGGTTCTAGAATTGAACCCAGGTCCTCTGGAAGAGCAAGCAATGCTCTTAACTGCTGAGTCCATCTCTCCAGCCCATGAATTAGTTCTTAAACACTATGATTTAATTTTAGGCACCACGAGAAACACTTGTAACACTAAAAAAGAACATCTAATCAGCCCATCCTCCCAAGGGATGAGGTCATGATATGACTTTGAATCTATCACAATTAATTGCCTGCAAGAGATAAATATTTAGAAGTCAATAAGATGACTTGATGTGTTAAGGCTTCTACCACCAACCTTGGTGATATGATATGTCGGAAGAAGAGAAGTGATGTCTATAAGTTGTCTTCGACTGCCACAAAGGAACAGCAGCATTTGAGCCATTCCTAAATAGAATAATTAAGTAAATAAAATAGAATTTTTAAATGATGCTTCATGTGACTCACTACTACCATTTCATAGCCAGATAGTGTATCTTACAGATGGGAAAAAAATCAGTCTTGCTGAGATACAGGCAGTTGTGTAAACAAGCAATGACACCATGATATTAGAAGTATGTCCTGTTTTTTCTATTGTTCATAATTGTTCATCTATGGGACTCATAGTACCTAGTGAGTGAATGGCTTTCTGGTGGTGGAAACCAAGATTTGTATCTCTTAATATTCTTTCTCTACTCTTCACTTCTGGTAGTATCTTTTATAGAAAAATATAATGAATAGATTATTGTTGATGATAATCATACACAGTTGTCATTGAATATGTTAGTTCAGGTTTCTGAGAAGTTGTTCTTAGTTGATCTCTTAGTGTGTAAGAGATTTATTGGAATCAATGCCAGTGAGAGAGGTAAAGAGGGATGGAACACAGGAGAAGGTAAAAAGAGCAAGCAGACTATGATCTCAGGCTTACCAACCTAGAAGGGGCAGAGGAAGAGAAGTCAGAAAGATCTTTGAACTAAAAAACTGTTCTTGGTCAAATTGATAGGCTGCTCTCAAGCCAAACTCACCTATGGGGAGAGTCCTTCATCTTACATGGAATGAGTCGGCCTTAATGGTCCCTGCATGGTTCATCAGTCAATGGCTGGGGGCTGCCTCCAGGAAGCATGACCTCCTTGTGCATATGCTAGGAGATCCAAGATCAGCAGCCGAGTTAAGATCCCTCTACACAAGTCTAAGTGGTACAGGTTCAAGTTCACAACAGCGTAATAGTTGCTTTTTAGCTTGAGGGGCCACTTTGCCTTTTTTGGCAGGATAGTTCACAGCCCTATCTGTTTCAAGCCTAGTTCTCTTCGCTATTCACGAGGAACTGTTAGGACTGTCAGTCAGGTTGATGGCTACAAAATTCTATTAGTTCAGCATCTTGCTTAGCAGGCACTCAAAGTGCTACTCAAGCATAGTATCAGGAACTCTCACAGCTGGTGTGTGAAAGATTTGCCAAATGCGTCTGTTTTGCCAGTGTGGAGGAAAATGCCTGTGTCTGCCAGCTTTCTGTTGCTGTAACAAAACACTCAGGAAACACCCGCTTTAAAACAGGATGCTTTATTTTGCCTCATGCTTTCAGCGTTTTCAGCACATGACTGACCCAGAAGCTCTGGGCCTACAGTGAGGTAGCTCATCATGGCAGAAGCAGAGAGCAGCGGAAATTACTCATCTCCACTGGCCAGGAAGTAAAGACTTAGAGCACGGAGCCAGGGGTAAAATGCACCCTTCAGGTTCATGCCTTCAATGGCCTGCTTCTCTCTTCCCATACTTCCTTGGGTGTCTACCACCTCTCAATTTCCCATTAAGAATCCATAAATGGCTCAAACCATTAATGACATCAGAACCCTCATGATCCAGATCCTCAAGATCCTCCCAAAGGTCACATCTTTGAACATTCTGAATACTGCTGTGTTGGGGACCAAACCTTCAATATACGAGCTGTAGGAGCCACTTTGGGGGGTCTTAATTATAACAATCTTACAAATAAAGAACATCTCAACCACTCAGACAATGTTCCTCAGCCTGAAGAGATTGTCCCTACCTCTCCAGGTCCCTAAATGCAATAGTCTCTGGCTACAACGCATTCAGCTTCAGTAAGGTTGGCTACGGCTAGACTTTGCCTCAGGTCATTTTGAAGCTCATCCACCTGAAAGAGAACCCATACTTCAAGTTGAGTTTGATGGAGGATGGCTTACACTCTCTGGCTATCTCTTTTCAAGGGTCAGGCTTGAAAGGATGCATGCTACATACATCGCTGCTCTTACAATGGAGTGGCTTTGTGGATAATCGACTTCAGAAGAGTAGCTGCTCTTTGGGACGGAGGTACAACTCCCACAGAGTGGAAAGGTCATATAAAATACCTCCCCTGCTTGAAGTTAGACAAGACCCTGTTTCACAATAACTCAGGAAATCTACAAGGATATGTTTTAGTCCAATCCAACTGAATCTCACCTAAGGTTTATAAAAAAAAAAAAACACAATGACCTAATAATCGGTATGTTGAAGGGCTCTGTTCTATGTGTTCTCTCTCCTAAAGTTAATTTTCCAGTTAGTAGCCATTAACTAAATGTCCTGACTTCCATGAGACACTTTCTATACTACACAGATGGATTCTCCAATACTTTGCTCCAAAGACTTAACTTGTGTGTACTTTGTCATCACAACATAGTGTGGAGAATTTGTTCTTGGTCTGGTTTCATGATTTAGGGACACTTCCTAACACTTCTGCAGTCTCTACTCCTACCTGCTTGCTCATTCTTTGGCCTTTATTATCCACGTGGCAGGTAGTATGGCTTGAGTTTTTCTAAACAGGGCAGATGGTTTTCTTATTCTTCTGTGAAAAAGGATATTTTGCTTAGTGGTCAGGTTCTGGACTGAAAGTTTCTAGATTCTTGGTATCTTATTTAAGAATTCAATAAGAGTACATGTGATGGCAAAGTAGCAAGGAGCCTTTATTCAGAGTGAAATAGTTCAGATTAGACAGCCTGACAGCAAGCCACATGCGTGAAGGCACTATGACTGTCGTTCAGTGTTTCCTTCACTGGAGTTCAAGAGTCTGGGAACTTGGTTGCAACAGCTGAGGCACAGTGTGAGTAACTCACTAATTTGATTGGCAGATTGTTATGTAATCTGTTTTTCCTGTGCATGTCCATTTCCATAATGCATCTAATTTTAATCATATGAATGCCCAATTATGCATAAGGATAATAAGGTAAATGGGGATTTTCCCTTAAAGTTTATTATGAGAACATAGTTTGCCTTGTGCCTAATTTCAAAAGCAGTTCATGGGGTGGAGAGATGGCTCAGTGATTAAGGGCACTAACCGTTCTTCCAGAGGACTTGAGTTTAATTCTAACACCCACATGGTAGCTCACAACCATCTGTAACTAGAGACCTAACGTCCTATTCTGGCCTCTGTGGATGCTGTATGCATGTAGTGCACAGACATACATGCAGGCAAAACACTATACACATAAAGTAAAAACAATGAATCTTAAAAAAAAACTAAACAAAAAAACAAACAAAAACCACAGTTCAGGCCAATTGGCCTTCCTACTCCCTTATATTGACATAAATGCAGTATGATTGAATAGAATCTATGTTTGATGGTCATTAAGGGGAAGAGGAACTTTTCCATTGCTTAGAGTAAGATATGCATGCAGCTGACACAGGTGGGGGTTCTAGGTTGCTAACAGGTAACCAGATACATTGTTTGGAGTGAGGTGTTTACCCATAGAACATGTAGATAAGGGTCTTGGACTTCTAAGTGCATTAAAAGAAGAGGGATGCATTGCATCATCCAAACCAAGTGGGGCCCGAGGTTTCTAAACTATTCCCTATGCTTGTGTCCTTCATATTGAAGCTATATAAAAATATTCTTCTGATAAGAGTCTTTTATTTTCAGCTTATCATGTTTGGACAGCAAGTGCTTCACCCACTAAGTCCTCTCCCTAATCCAAATTCAATTCTTATTTTTTAATTTCTTTGTTATTTTTATTGAGCTATATATTTTTCTCTGTTCCCCTCCCTCCTTCCTCCTCCCACTTCTGTCCTTTTCCATGATACCCATGCTCCCAATTTTCTCAGGATTTCTTGTGTTTTTCTATTCCCCATGTAGATTAGATCTATGTATGTATCTTAGGGTCCTCAATGTTGTCTAGGTTCTCTGGGATTGTGAATGGTAGGCTTTTTTTTTTTTGCTTTATGTCTAAAAGCCACTTATGAGTGAGTACAGATGATATTTGTCTTTCTGGGTCTGAGTTATCTTACTATGATGTTTTCTAGATCTATCCATTTGCCTACAAATTTCAAGATGTCATTTTTTTTTGCTGTGTAGTACTCCACTGTGTAAATGTACCACATTTTCCTTATCCATTCTTTGGTTGAGAAGCATTAAGGTTTTTTTCCAGGTTCTGGCTATGACAAATAATGCTTCTATGAAGATAGTTGAGCACATGTCTTTGTAGTATGATTGAGCATCCTTTGGGTATATACCCAACAGTGGTATTGCTGGGTCTTGAGGTAGGTTGTTTCCTAATTTTCTGAGAAATTGCTATACTGAT
>LOEQ01013462.1:6852-20709 GCA_001685075.1 Bramus lutescens | reverse complement strand
ATGGTATGTACTCACTCATTAGTGGATTCTAGCCATAAACAAAGGACATTGAGTTCACAATCATAGAAAAGCTAAGTAATATGGTGAACCCAAAGAAAAAATATATAGATCCTCCTGAAAATTGGAAGCAGACAAGATTGCCAGGCAAAAGTTGGGAGCCTGTGGGTGGGGTGGGGGAGAGGGGAGAGAGAAGGGAGAAGGGTAGGATAGGATTGGGGAGAACTAGGGGGAGTAGGATGGTTGAGATGGAGGAAAGTGGACATGGGAGCAGGGAAGAAGATATCCTAATTAAAGGAGCCATTTTAGGGTTGACAATAGGCTTGGCTCTTAGAGGGGTTCCCAGGTGTCCACAGGGATGTCCCCAGCTAGGTCCTTGAGCAATAGAGGAGAGGGCGCCTGAACTGGCCTTGTCCCATAGTCTCACTGATGAATATCTTGAATATCACCATAGAAACTTCATCTGGCGATGGATGGAAATAGAGAGAGACCCACATAGGAGCACTGGACTGAGCTCCCAAGGTCCAGTTGAAGAGCAGNCACTGATGAATATCTTGAATATCACCATAGAAACTTCATCTGGCGATGGATGGAAATAGAGAGAGACCCACATAGGAGCACTGGACTGAGCTCCCAAGGTCCAGTTGAAGAGCAGAAGGAGGGAGAATATAAACAGGAAGTCAGGACCGTGAGGGTTTGGTCCACCCACTGAGACATTGTGCCTGATCTAATGGGAATTCACCAAAGCCGGATGTACTGGGACTGAATGAGTATGTGATCAAACTGGACTCTCTGAATGTGGCTGACAATGAGAGATGACTGATAAGCCAATGATAATGTCCCTTGGATTTGTCTCTACTGCATGTACTGGCTTTTTGAGATCCTAGTCTGTTTAGATGCACAGGTTCCTTAGGCCTGGATGGAGGGGGGTGGACCTTGGACTTCCCACAGGGCAGGGAACCCTGCCCTCTCTTAGGACTGAAGGGGGAGGGGGAACCGGTGGGAAATGGGAGAAGGGGAGGAAGTGGAAATTTTGAATGGTATTATTTATAAAGAAATAAAAATAAAAATAATAAAGAAAGCTTTGGATAAACAACGCTTTGGGAAACAATCCCAATTGCAGACATGTTATACCCCTAAACCCAAATACTGATGACCTGTTCAAAGTAGTTGGTGATGGAAATGTGCTGTGGTAAGACGCGAGTTAGTTTTGTCTCCAGAGTCCCAAAGATAACCTCTGCAGAATAAATGCATTTGCTTATGTATGCTTGGCTATTTGATGGCTGGAAGGAAGGAGAGAGGACAATTACCCAGGTTTTGTCTTTTTCATTCAATATCTAAAGCTGTCTGTAAAAGTAAACATCAGCCGTGATGTAGAGACATCTTTATAAGATAGAACTCTCAACCTCCTATTTCTCCTCATCACTGAGCAAACAGGATATTACAACTTCGTCAAACTTAAGTATGTCAGTATCTATTTATTCTGAAATACCTTGGCTTCCAAAGGGAAAAAAAGCTTTCTTATTCTTCAGTGCCCTAAATCTTAAAAAGTGCTTTTGTCCTTGTGGATGCCCCAAAGCCAGCAGTATCTTGGCAAAAATGATGTAAGATTTTTCAACAGTGTTCATTACTACTCCTGGTCTCAGACACAGTTTTCCACAGTGGTCTAAGATATGCTCCATGAAAATTTTGGGTTTCTTTTTCTTTTTTTGGTTGTTCAAGACAGGGTTTCTTTGTATATCCTTGGCTATCCTGGAACTAGCTCTGTAGATCAGGCAGGCCTCACACAGATCTGCCTGCCTCTGCCCCCTGCGTCTGCTGGAATTAAGGACTGGCCCTCTCTTTTTATATAGAAGACATTTAATGACTGAATGCGTTTTTGTGGATGTTTTAATAGGAGACATTCATGAAGAAAGAACCTTTTGTAATTGGATGACCTCTCTTGGTGTTAATCCTCATGTAAACTATCTCTAAGCATAAGTAAGCTACCCTACTGCTATTATAAAGATATGAACATCATGAATGGATTTAGCATAAATAATGACAACTCTGAAATTTTTATGTATGTTCATTTGTAGCAAGTATTCATATTGCCTATGAATATTTCAGTCATTATTTTCCTAATACATGAAAGTCCAAATTCTTTCTTTGCCTGGTCATTGGTAGTAAGAGATAAAATATATAAATTTCTTGATAGTACCTTAGGGAACAGGTATTTTGGGTTTCTTAAACAGTCTGGGAATAGTTGTAGCAGACTACCCATGATTCCCTAAGGCTTTTAGCTTCCTGGCTGGACTGTTTTTGCTGAAATGTAATTGTTTCTATCCTAACTGTATTCACTTTCTTCACTATTTTCCTAAATTATGCCATTCACTACCTACTAACCCTAGTATTAGTTTTGTTCATTGTATTTACTGATTGAGAAAAGTATGAGTCATGGGTATTGTGACTTTATAGATTTTGTTTGATTTGTGTTACTCCTTACAATTACTGACGAAGCTATGTTTTAAATTGTTACTGACATGCAAGATGCCCTAGTCATCTTACAGCTAAATGAATGGATTAAAGTTCCTGAAGACTGGAGTAAAGTTAACAAGCCTCCATACCCAAAGCTGGAAGCCAACATGAAAAGGGTAGCAAATCTGGAATCTGCTTCATTTCTTACTTTTGTTTCAAAACCTCTTGACCATAAGTTGTTTCTTGAGGATAGTAAATGCATCTTTATTTTGAACAGATTCCTACCATTACACAACACACACCCACATATATGCACACATGCATGCCCTGGGCATACACACACACAGGGTATGGGAGACAGAGCTCATGCAGATTGAATAAAAGACAATCTTTAACAATTCCTTTCTTTTTAAGCATTTTCAGTTAGAAAACTGCAATTATGCAGTTGAATTAGGTAAGCATCCGGCTAAATTGATGCAGGAGAATTGTCTCTATTCTGTCAACCATGTTTTAAATAAACGCTGATTGGCCAGGCAGAAAGTATAGGTGGGTCAACCAGACAGGAAGTAGAGGCAGGGTGATGAGAACAGGAGAATTCGGGGAAGGAGGAAGCCCATTCCTCCCAGTCCTGCCCAGAACAAGGAAGAAGCAGGATGTGACCTTCCCCACTGAAAAAGGTACCATGCCATGTGACTAACATAGATAAGAATAATGGGTTAATATAAGTGATAAGAAGCCTGAGCTAATGGGCCAATCAGTCTATATCTATTGTAGACTTTCTGTGTGATTTTCTCTGGGACGAAAAGGCTTGGGGACTGGGCAGGACAGAAACCCCAACTTGCAGGATTTCATGTTACATTAAATTCTCCCTGGTTGGCATTGGAGGACAAGACCTGAATAATGGGACCCCAACCTTGACTTTAGCTTTAGTCTAGCTGCTGATGAGAAGGTATTTTGTACAGTATTGGCCATTGAACTTTCAGAGTAATACAGGTCTATGAATTCACCCTTAGCGTATTTTCACAGATTTAAATTAATCATTTAATTCATGAAATACACTTTTGAGCTTATTGTACTTAGATCCTGAAATGAGGTTTCTGAGAGTGTATGTTGGATCCTCACTGGGAAATACCTCCTTGTGAGTTAGATAGAACTGTAGTTGTTGCCAATCTTTCACAGAAGTCTGCCATATAGCCTTCAGTATGATGCAGGGTCACTCAAGAAAATTGTCATATGGGTCGTGCGGTTGTGGTGCATACCTTTAATCCCAGTTCTCAGGAGACAGAGGCAGACAGATCACTGTAAGTTCAAGGCTAGCCTGGTCTACAGAGTGAGTTCCAGGACAGGCTCCAAAACTACCCAGAGAGACCCTGTCTCAAAAATCCAAAACAAACAAGCAAAATTGTCAGTTGGGGTACATCTCTAGCTCAGTGGCCCAGGATATACTTAGCCTGCATGAAGGCTGTTCTCAGATCACCAAAACAAATAACTTGTCCGAAGCCCAGAATGGTGTCTCAAACTTGAAATCTAAGCACCTAGGAGTCTGAGGAGGGAGATGGCTAGTTGGAGGCCAGCTTGCACTACATAGAGAATTGCAGGACATCATGAACTCTAGAGTGAAAAACTGACCCAAAGGAACAACCCCCCAAAAATATAAGAAGAAATAGGAACATTTATATGTATCCAGTTGAAAATGAGGATATGGGCCAGCAGGATGGCTCACTGGTTAAAGGCCTTTGATGACCTGAGTTCTGTCCCTGGAACTCACATGGGGAAGGAACAGAACCATCTCCTGCAAATTGTTTTCTGACTTCCATAGGGGTACTATGGCATTCATGTATCCACATAGATATAATAACTATAATTTTTATAAATTTTTAAGAAATTGAAGAGTCTTTTATTTTGATATATTTTTAATAATTCTTTGAGAATTTCATATATGTATACAATGAACCTTAATAATATCCAACCCCATTTCTAGCCCCTACAACTCCTGCTGGATTTTCCCCATTTCCCCTTCCTACTTTAATGCTTTTTTAATGCCCACTGAGTTCAATTAATGCTGCCCATATGTACACAGTGTGGGACAATCCATTTGGAGCATGGGATACTATTAGGATAAAAAAACCCATGATAAAAAATTGGCTGTCATCCAATAGCATAAACTGCCAAAGATCCATTGTGGGGCTTCTGCAGGCAACCACAGCCACTGTCAAGCTGTAAGTGCAACAGGTCCAGATGATGATGTTTCTCAGCACTCCTTTCTTAGTTCTGGTTCTTACAATCTTCCTACCCACTTGTAAAATGAACATCTCTTAAAAATAACATGAAAAACATTCATTGTGCCTAGGTACCAACACAGGGTATGAGGTGTATGTGTGTGAGTATGGCATGGCTCATAGCATTGTCTCAGATGAAGGTCAGAGATTAACTTTTGGGAATAACCTTTTGCAACCCACTCTAAGATCTGGGAATGAAATTCAAAATGTCAGACACAGGCATCAAGTTGCTTTACCCACTGAGCCATCTTGCCAGGCCCCATGAACTCTTTGTGATAAAAGTGTACATGAGACATTTTTCTGGTGTTTGCATTTTTCTTTTTAGAATAGATTGTGACTTTCTTTGCTGATTCCCTTAGATACACCATTGATGTTCTGGAAGATCTCGAAGAAGGTCAGAAAGCAAATGATGACATCATTGTAAACTGGGTGTAATGAACATTGAGTGAAATTGGAAAGTCAACTTCCTTTCAGAGTGGTAAGGTCAGTATACTGCTTATTATACATTATATTTGCTAGATAATAGCAATTATTTTAAGGACAACTTTGGGTTTCTTTGTAAGAATTAATTTTGAGCTATGCCAAGATTTTTCTTCCCTTTTCCAGGCTTTTATAAAGAAACACATGTTAATTTGTAAATAGTGAAATTCTTAGGTTTGTTGTTCCATTTTTTTTAATAGGACAAGGAAATCAGCTCCAGTTTGACGGTTGTGGATTTAATTGATGCCATCCAGCCAGGCTGCATTAACTATAACCTTGTTAAGAGTGGGAATCTTACCAAAGATGACAAGCACAATAATGCCAAGTAAGGGTAATCGCACCATGTTGTACAAAGAACACTGGTATTATAGCCGGTGAATCTACTCTAATTTAGGTTCTCTCCCTGGATAGTGATGGTATCTGGAAAAGATGTCTTTACTTTGAATGACTTTATTGAGGTCCATTTCACAGACATACAATTCTCTCATTTAAGTAACAGAACCTTCCTGAGCCTCACTAGTCATTGTCACTGTACTCTACTCCCGAGCACCCAGCAAACAACTTAGATTCTAGCTCTGTATTTTCCTATTCTTGATTATTTCATCTCTTCACTATTTAACATCAATTATATATCCCTGTCACAAACATCTGTCTGTCTTTTCCCTCCACATAAATGCCCAAGCCTCTGTCCTTTAATGAGAATAGCTTTGTGGATCCCACACAAGACAATGAAACCTATATAGCCTCTACATGAATGCAATTCTATAATTTGCAACAGCATGGGTAACCATGGAGATGATGTTAAATGTCAAACACAAAAATACAAATATGGTGTGATCTTATTTCTGTGAGGAGAAATATTGTTTTCTACCTATACTGTTATTTTATGTGTGGGAGTGTTTTGACTACAGGTATGTCTATGTACCGCTTGTGTCTCTATTGCCTGAATAGGCCACAAGACTGTGCCTTATCCTCTGAAACTGGACTTCCAGATTGTTTTGAGTCACCATGTAGGTACTTGGAATTCAACGTGGGTCCTCTGGAAGAGCAACCTGTGAGCTATCTCTCTAGCTCATGAGGGAAATATTTTTAAGCTTTGAGTTCATCACACAAAAAAAAAGATGAAGAAAACTTTCATTTTACCGGGTTCAAAGGTTTAAATTTAATTTAAGAAAAATGATAAGGGCCACCAAAATGGATTAATAGGTAAATGTTCTTACTGCAATATCTGATTACCTTTATTTGATCCCCAGTACCCACATAGCACAAACCAAGAACTGACTCCTACAAGTTGTTCCCTAACCTCTATACATACACCATAAGTAAGCATCCCACATACACAGGCACACACAAATAAATAAATAAAAATTTTTAAAGTTAAATGTATAAAAACAAAATTAAGAAACAAGACATTGTGGTACAAGCCTAGAAGTCCAACTACTCAGGAGGGTAAGGCAGGAAAATGGCAGATTCTAAGCCAACCTATGCAAAATAGCAAGACTCAATCTCAAAATAGGAAAACACACAAGAAAGGATGGAGTGTAGCTGAGTGGTATAGGGCTTGGGAAGAATGAATGAGGCACTGGGCTCCATCTTTAGACCTCACCCCACCCCATTTTAAGAACCATGTATGTTGAGTGTAATGACATGCAGCGCTAATCTACGCATTCTGCCGTCTGAAGCAGAAAGATGATTTCAACAGCAACCTGGGCTACACAGTGTGTCACTGTTAAGAAACAAATAATCAACAAACAAACAAAAAGAAATTAGCAATGTGTCTGACCTTCAATATTTTCAACACCTGCTTTAGGGGATTTTTGGAACAATTTAATGCAAATATATACGAATTTCAAACAAGGCAAAGACAACGCTTACAAGGATAGCTGACCATACTTTAAAGTGTTTGTCTATATCTTTTATTTTATTTAAACTCATTATCCAATTATGCCCCTGTTACTTGCTATGAATCAAGCACTCTTGCAATATATGTTGAGTTTCCCTTCTTCAGTCCCCAAATTAGCAGGTCACACTTGTTAATAGAAGCCTGAGTCTTGGAAGTTTCTTACATTATAGCAATATGTAGGTCTTTCCACCATTTCTTCCCTTCTTCACTAAAGACAAGACTGTGCTGTAGTTTACTGGGTGACCCATGATAACTCTACCAATACATGCTGATAACTAGTCCTCAGCAGTGCTTTGTAGGAGAGCAAAGATGCTGCCCTGAAAATCATAGAAATTATGCATATCATTACTTTCTTCCTTGAGAAGTATTTATACTGAAAATATTGCATTTTAATATCCATAAAGATTCCTGTAGCAGTATCTTGGAAATGCTTTCTGGATCATTGGAGGTTTGATCCTGCCTGCTCTTCTAGCTGCACATATCAGTCATTTTATCTTATACATTGCCTGTCCTTGGCCCAACAATTCTCTATGTGGCATGCAGATCCTCACCTCTAGCTCTTGCTTCAGTATCTGGAAGTACCTGGTACATCGATCATGAAATTTTAATATAAATTGGAGCTGGAGAGATGGAGGCTCAGCAATTAAGATCTCTTGCTGCTCTTGCAGAGAACCTAGGTTCATTTCCCAGCACCCACATGGTGGCTCACAAACCACTATAACTCTGCTTCCAAGAGATCGAATGCCCTTTTCTGACCCCTTAAATCACCAGGAATACATGTGGTGCCCATTCTTGCATGAAGATAACACACTCATACACATAAAATTCAATAAATAAATCTCATGTTTTGATTTAGTATAAGTTCAAAATCAATTCCAAACAAAAATTAAACAGAAAACAAATGTGTAATTATTAATTGGTACTTTCTGTTTTCTGAAACAATGTCTCACTGTGTAGTTCTGACTAGTTTCCAACTTACAGGGACCCTTGAACCTCAACTTCTGCCTCCAGAGTCCTAGGGTAATAGAATTATAAGCATGTGCCACCATGCCTAGTTCGCTGATTTGTACTTTCAATACAGAAATTTTGTATCTCAGTTGCCAGATTATATAAGAGAAAATAGATGGTGTCCTTGGGGCTGGGTCAGTGATTAAGAGTATTGGCTGTTCTTCTAGAAGACCTAGCCTTAGATCCCAGTACCTACAGGGCAGCTCACAACTTCCGTAACTCCAGTTTCAGGGATCCAACACCCTCACACAGACATACATGCTGGCAAAACACCAAAGCACATAAAACAAAAATAAAAAAATCATTTTAAAAATTCAAAGGTACCCTTGACAAAGAAGAATCTCATCTTGATTTTTTTGTCTCTTCAAAAACTAGGTATGTAGTGTCAATGGCTAGAAGAATTGGAGCCAGAGCATATGCTCTCCCTAAAGACCTTGTGGAAGTAAAACCCGAAATGGACATGACCGTTTTTGCATGTTTGATGGGCTAGGGGATGAAAAGAGAGTAAAATAACCAATCTGAATACAACCAACCTTACACCAGGTGAAGTGCTCATGACTTAAGGAATTTGTGGTCATTTAAAGGACTTTCAGTTTTGATTACAAGACTAGCTCATCATGATAGCCTTCTGGAAAGACTTTTAGTAACAAGCAATTCCTCTTTCCCTTCACGCTGGATCTGTCCAGCACACCCAAACATGTTCACAATGAACCATCTGCTCTCTCCTCCTAGAATGCTGCCCTTGATATTTCCTGTCATTGCATATTATCTCTCCATGTATCTTTTTACTCTTAGGATGTCCATCTCTTGAGACTTGCTTACATAGGTAGATAGGACTAGTATTAGCTTGCCATTTTGCTAACCAAGACCTACCAGTTCTTACTGAAGAACTGTGGTCAGATACTATTTGTCCTTTGCTTACTTTGCAGTGCTGAAAATCTGCTGAAGTAACTGGCTGTGCAGAATGTACTAGAAGCTTTCTCATTCATTTATTCTTAAAATCAATATCTTTTTAAGTATTCTTTCTACATAATTGTTTTTGTACATTTAAGAATATTTTGATTGCAGTCAACAACTCTGCTGATTTGCTACACTTTTAAGGGGCTCAAATAAATATAAAAATAAGTATAAACTATAGGTAGAGGAAAATGATAAGGTTGTATTTCCCCCTCACACCCAGGCTCAAAGCAAATAGAATATTTTGTCTTCAAAGAGTCAGTTTGACACTTGCTTCTTTGGTTTGAAAACTTTATCACAGAACTCTCTTTCGATCTAAAATTCTGCTGAACATGTCACTTTGGAGGAAGAAGTGAGCTCAGAATTTAGATGGTGAGTCAATAAGCAAAGCATGTCAAGTGTAAAGTGGATTTGTACATGCAACACCTATAACAGAGTGATGTGGTTATGAAAAAGAAAAAGTATATATGTCATAGTTGATGTTCTCTTGCTTTGTTAAGCTTTTTGCTATAGTTCTCGAGGTTATTATGTTATTTTAACTCTGAAAAGTGATGTAATTTTATAGCATCTTTGTAGTCCAAATAAAGGCATTTGCATAATAATTAGTGTCTGGGGTTTTTTATTTGTTTGGTTTTAAAGATTTGTTTTTATTCCTATTGTGTGTTTGGGGGTGGATGCCTGTGGTCTGCAGTGGGCACTGTTTCCTGTGGATCTAGAGTTACAGGCTGTTGTGATCTGCTTGATGAGGGTGCTGGCTACCAAACTTGGGTCCTCTGGAGGATCAGTAAGTGTTCTTAATGACTGAGCCATCTCTCCAGTTCACTGTTTTGTTTTTGAGATAGGTCTCCCTGTGTACCTCAGGATGGTTTTGAACTTGGGTTTTTCCGCTTTGGTTTCCCTAGTGCCAGTTTTGCAGCTGTGCCTGCCATAAGTCTCTTCTTAGTACTTCTGCCCCATACCGATAAGCCTATGTTGACCTAAATTTCCTCCTTTTTCTGTTACATTCTATGAAGTCATTTGTATTAGATGTGAATATGAGCCTGAATTAGAGGTGTGCAACTAAGGACAATACAAAAAAATGTACATGTAATGGTTTCCTCTAATTAACCAGATATTTTTCGGCAAGAGTACATCACTCAGTAGGAGAGAACATTATGTTCAAAAGGTGTTGGGTTCAAGCCACATTCCCCTCAAAATATTTTATCCATTGTCCACTCCCACTTTATCTTTAATATTTCCAGTGTTCTTTAATGTACATACCTTGAAATGGGAGAATCTGACTGGCCAGGGAGGAGAAATGATTAAGGCAGGCTTTCTTAACCTCTATACAGTTGTCACTGGGTTTGGATAACTTTCTCTGAGAGGTTAGGTAAGGTGGGCAATCCTGAGCACTGCAGGGAGAATAGAAGCATCATGTAGCCACTATCTACTGGATACCAAGACCATACTTCTGGTTGTATTCATCACAGTCAATCTATTCCTGGAATATCTGATGAGCCTTACCAGACAAGCACAGAATTGGGATGCCCTTTCAAGGTTTTGTGTAATTGACAAGATGAAGTCGAGTCCTTTTGGAATCTACTCACATCTTAAAATAGTTTGAATAAGTATGGTGATAGACACCTGTGGTTACAACACTTGGAAGGCTGAGGCATATGGACGACTATTTCTAAGAGCCTCAGCAGCTTAGAGAAACCATGTCTCATAAAGAAAAATATAAAAAGAATGGGAGGTGGTGACACATGCTTTAATTCCCATCATTCAAGAGGCATAGTCAGTCTGTGAGTTTGAAGTCACCCTGGTCTACAGAGTGAGGTCCGGGACAGTCAAGGCTCAAAACACCAAAAGAAAAAAATTAAAGAAAGGGTTTTATTTTATTTGTTTACTTTTTGTTATTGGAATTCACTAGGTAGGAATCCTAACAATGCTTGCAGGTCACTGAGAGTGACAGATTCTACCTCTAAGAATAAATTAGGAAAACAAGTGAATAGGAAGAAATACATAAGGAAATAGAAAACTACATTAAACAAGAAAAATAGCTAGGTATGACAGCATAGCACAATCCCTGACAAACAGATATTTAATCACCAACAGGAATGAACCCTCTCCAGTGGAAGGCAATGAGGGTATTGCTGACCTGAAGTACAAAGTCACCTGCTTGGCCAGGATAAAGCACCTCATGGGCTCCACTGTTCCCCTTCCCCTCCCCTCTGATTCTTCCATTTCTATCTAAGCAGCCTGGAAATAAGTGAGGAATAAACAAAACCTGTGAAGTCAGGGCTTTGACCCAAGGCTGGGTCCAGCAGCACGCAGATGGTCATAAGAGGGGCCTCAACTGGGAAAGAATACTGGGGGTGTGGAGTGCAGGGAATGCAGGCAGCAAACCCCACACTGATGGTGGCATTTAACAGTCCAAGTACTCTGGATGTTTTGCTGAACGTTTATGCTTATGTTTAAACTTGAAATATATGAGCAGAATGAGACAATCTTTTACAATCAGAATTGAGAAGTGTTACAGTTGAATGGCCTTGTGCTGTATCAATAAAATGACCAAGTGCAACGACTTTAAAAAAAATCATCTTTCAAAAGTTGCTGCCATGAATATTTTTAGTTTTAAAATTCTCTCTGTGTGTAGCCTACCTTGCCTTCAGTAACTGTTAATATGATGCAGTTGATGTTTGGAAAATCTANGAATAGTGTACTCATTTTTACAGGTGCTGTTAAAAACAGGAAATGAAAGAAAGCATGCTTTTTCCTCAAAAAGAAAAATTAATAATAAAAAGAATTGTATGGCAAAAAAGTCAGCTGCAAGGCTGCTGGTGTGGCTCAGCAGTTAGAGCCTGCATGGCAAGTCTGAGAACACGGATTCCATCCCCAGCTCTAGAAAACAAAGCCATTTTAAACCACTCCTGCTTTGCAATTTCACTGCCTTTACTCTTTTATTTTATACCATGGATATGGTCTCAAAAGGATACTCCTGAATCAGACATCCATAAGGAAAACAAATTAAGGAAATATTTTACAGAAGCCCATTTTAATTAGAGTTTTCTGTCTGATTCTGGTGGTGTGACCTCATATGCTCTTGCTGATCCTGGAGACAATGCCCTGCGCAAGGCCTAGAGATAGTAAGTAGTCCTTGGATTAGTGCCTTTCCCACACAAAAATGCAGATGCCAGCTCACCTTCTATCTCCACCCCCTTCACTAGTAATTCCCTAGCCCTAGTCTCCCCAGGGCCTGTTTCTAGGTAAGTCTGCATTCACCCCCTGAAATCATTCAAATTAGCTAATCTTTAAACTGTTTACCTAACCTAACACCCTTCCTACCTACACAAATCACAACAAGGGGAGTTTTCTATTACAACCTAACCCATTCCTTCTTTACATCAATGCCCACCCACAGCTGACCCAACCTAGTGCTTCCCAATGAAGCCAATCATAGAACCTATGAATTGTAAACTGTGTTTTCCAGATTCCCTATATAGGATCTGATGCCCTCTTCTGGCATGTAAGAATATATGAAGGAGGGCTAGAGACACGGCACAGCAGGCAGTGGCTACATGATGCTTCTATTCTCCCTGCAGTGCTCAGGATGGCCCACCTTACCTAACCTCTCAGAGAAAGGTATCCACACTGTAAAGAGGTTAAGAAAACCTGCCTTAATCATTTCTCCTCCCTGGCCAGTCAGATTCTCCCATTTCAAGGTCTGTACATTAAAGAACACTGGAAATATTAAAGATAAAGAAGGAGGGGACAATGGATAAAATATTTTGAGGGGAATGGGGATTGAACCCAACACCTTTTGAATGTACTGTTCTCTCTTACTGAGTGTGGTACTTTTACCATATCATGGCTCAGAAAGAACAGTAATAAGATCTGGTGCCCTCTTCTGGTCTGCAAGCAGACATACAGGCAGAAGACTGTAAAGGCTTTGTTCTCCAAAATTACTGGTAAGGACTCTTAATCTGGGGCTCTTTGAGAGGAGGTCAGAGAAGGTAGCAAAAAAAAAAAGCTGCATTTCTGCATGTGCATTGGAAAGTTCTCAGAAAATTTCAGGGCCATTCACTTTTCTTGTAGTTTTCCAAGACATGGTTGCTTTTGTGTAGCCTTAACTGTACTAGAACTCACTTGTTCTGTAGACCTGGCTGACCTACATCTCAGCGGTCCTTTTTCCAGAGTCTCTCAACCGCTGGGATGAAAGACACACACTAAAGGCCATTCACATTTTCATTGATTCAGATTCTACTCTCACTCTAGAATCTTATGAACTTGAGAAGATATAAAATTATATTCATGAATATTTTACAGCACTGATTGTGGATATCAGCCCTTTGCTTGTACAAATAAAATACTGTGTCATAGAGTCACATGTTCCCAGGAATCTTAAAAAGATAACGTGGCTTAAATTTTAAATTTTTATGGAAGAAATAATTTCAGATATCAAACTATATATGAATACACAGTATGGCTAGGTTGAGCAAGTCTTATTTAAAGACTAGGCCAAAATGCTAATTATTTGCAAATGACAGCTTTGTCTGTATTTGTATGTGTTCCTGTATATTCTTGCATTTCTTGATAATCATCCTGAAGCAGTGCTCCCCAAAGCAAATTTGCTGAAAATTTACAATTTCTGTAGAGCTACATATCATATAGTTCCTACTTTATTTACTATGATGAATAATAATACATTCACATTCGGCCATGGCTCTTTTTTGCACTTTTTTAAAAGATTTATTTATTTATTATGTATACAGTGTTCTGTCTGTATGCTTGCTGGCC
>LOEQ01013461.1:11236-21461 GCA_001685075.1 Bramus lutescens | reverse complement strand
ACACACACACACACACACACACACACACACACATGCACACACAGGCACATGCACACACGCACACACATTCACACACTCACACACATGCACACATTCACACACATGCAAACATGCACACACCAAATAAGTCTTAATAAACTTTAATAAAAGAATAAATGTTGAGAAACAAACTTAAAAAAAGAAAATCCAAGAGCTTTTTAGATTGTTAGTCCTGTGCCAATTCAACTTGAACACCTGTATTCTTTTGCCTACTCTCAAGTAGTACAAATATTTGATATTTACACACTGTTATGGTTCTTCAGGTAAACTTCCGAATATAACCATATGAATACACTGTTTTTAGAAAAAGGTCTAGACAAAATTTCATTTCATTCCCTTATAAGCCTTTAAAGATAAGGCATCAACATCATCATATACATCATATACATATACTCATATACATACACTCCTGACCCACAATCTGCTCTTAATTTAAAGAGTTTTTGGGTTTGTTTTCACCCTGAAAAAAATTTTAATTGTTGTCCCCTACTTACCTATAATCTGCTCTTAAGTGAAAGAGTTTTTGGTTTTGTTTGTCTTCACCCTGAAAAGAATTCAGTTGTTTGGGGCCAGGGCACTGTTAGACACTATGAAAACTACGAAAATGTCATATTATTTGCCCTTTGCCTGAGACACACGATGGAGAATGAAATTTCATTTTAATATTTAGGACATAGTATGTTTTGGACCTTGAGATTCATAATATCATCAGCAGTCACCAGATGTCTAGAAATGCTTATTAAGGCTACAGATGTTCAGATGGCTCTTAGGCCTGCCCTTTCCCCTTTTTCCCTCTTTCACCCCTCTTTCCTCCCTTCTTCTTCTTTTTATTAAATCTGTACTTTTTCTAGGAACACTGAGTTCAAAAGCCTTTACATGACAAAAAAATTAAAAGTAGCTATCTTTTCTAAGTTACTATATAAATGTAACCTATTTGAGGGAAATTTCTAGCAATCAGAACAGTAAGAGCCCTGTTGTCTGTGAAATGAGAAACTCGGAGTGTGATTGCTGTGTTCCCACTGACCAGATAATCAAAAAGCATTTAAGGCGGGACACTCAGCTGTTTCACGGGAGTGAAGACTTGCCAGTTCTTACTATAAAATGGGACAACTTAGTTTAAGCTCTCATTCCATAAAAAACACAAAAGAGAAAGAAAAGTTTCCCTTTTAGAAGAAAAAAAATCAAATGAAGTATTAGTGTATAAAAGCAGTTTTCCTGTTTTACGCTGGACTCACCGAGCTGAGAGCATGGCTACCTCTTTTGTTATCATTCTGAACATAAGAAAGTGGACAGGCACTGTGCCCAGTTTGATGCATTCCACAGTATGAACATAAACAAAACCAACAAGTGATTGCTGAACATCCTATTGATAGGAACACACTGTTTTATTATTATTTTGTTGTAGTTGTTTTGTTTTCTGTTTATAACTGTCCAGGTGAATAGTGACTAATATCTGTATTTCAGAGTGTGAAGAATAATACTCAATCTAAATTTCAAATCAAGATAGGCTAAATGTGGTGAAAAACATCTGTAGTCGTAGCTAGTAGAAAGAATAATCAATAGAAGTACTATGAGGAGGCTGGCTTCGGTTTTCAGCAGAGTAAGTTTAAGGACAGCCAATGACATAGCAGGACTTTATATGAGAAAGAAAAAAACAAGTGGAAAAAAACCTCAAGAAGATTGACATTTTAAAAAGTATAAATGAACACAAGATTACTTACAAATATATTTTTAAAATATAGATGTCCTCAAAAGTTGCATGGAATGCTACAGTACAATAAAATTAAAGTCTCTCTCTCACACACACACTCACTAGCACGCACACACATGCACACACATGCATGCACACACATACTCACACATACACATTCACACACATACTCAGTCACTGACACAGACACCTACTCACTCATACACACACATGTACATACATGCGTGCATGCACTCACTCTCTCTCTCTCACACACACATACACACACACACATGCACACACATTCACTCACACACAGTCCTGGGTTAGTATGCATCCCCCAAACACCAAAATAACTCTAATGAGACTGTTTTCCTACAGAAAATACTATTACCTTTTTTGAGTAAGCATACAAATTTGATGTGAATCATAAAATAGATGTTACTTTCAGTAGCTGTAATTATTCCACTCTTCTCTACCTTCCATTTAGGATACTTATGTAAGAGATAAAAAATGCAGATAAAGAATCAAACATTGAAAAAGTCATGCTTCTTACATACATGCATATATATGCATGATGCCAGTAAGCCTAGCTACATGATCCTAAGTAAGGCTGGTTAAACAGAATTATCTCCCAAAGCCATGTATCATCTTTGCTTCTGACATTAAGACCGCACTTCCGTTACGTGGGAATGATGGCAATCTGTTTTCATTTCAGACCCCCATTTGGAAAATCTAAATGTATTCAGGGTGGATATTTCGAAGTAATTCCTTAATGAATACTTAGTGGGAGGAAGCACAGCAGAGTTAGGAGCAAGTAATGCTACCATTTTATAGACATGCTGGCAATGAACACAACCTCCCTAGGGCAGTCTGCAGAGGTTTTTATTGCAAAGACCTTAGCAATGATGCATATGCAGAAGAGGTCTTTCTGCACTGCACAATAACACAGCAGAAATGTCTGAAACACAGACAGATAAGCATAGGACACAAGGAAATTTTACTAGAATCTGAATGCAGAGAAAATAGAGAAATTTAGGATCAATCAGAAAAAGAAACACCTGTTATTGTCTTATTTGGTTTGTCCATTAGGTCTTACAAGTTCTTTAGATCATCTTATCAATAAGTACATATAGAAGCACATGCTTTTTGTTACATGACTGTACTATGCATTGTAGTTTGTGGGCTGTGTGACTAGCTTATGTACAGTAGATTCCAAGTTCACCCCGACTTTAATAAGACAACCTCAAGTGCTTACGAACATTGACAGATGACAAAAATCTGACTCATTTAAAAATACTTGATGTTGGTATCCAAACTGCACACATTATAATTTTATAGTTGTAGCTATTTAAATTAACTACAGGATTGTCATCTAACATTTCTCAGAAACAATAGTAGTTTGTATTGAAAAAATTTCTTCGAGGCTGGGAATGGTTGCACATGCATTTAATCTGAACATTGCAAGACAAAAACAGGGAGAATAGCTGTGAGTTTGAAGCCAGCCTGATACACAGAATGAGTTCCAGAATAGCTACATAGTGAGAACCTGACTTAACTTTTTTCTATGAATTGAATTGAAATTAAAAAGCTAAAGAAAAATTTATGACCTTTTTCAAAGCTAAATGAAACATATTTTTTCATGGAATTTTTAAAAGAAATTTCATGTGGAATTTAGTTCTGATGAATTTAAAATGGTAAACAGGTTATATGAATTCTTTTTTGCATACACACATACACAGACACAGACACTCACACACACACACACTGTGCTTGGATGAATGAGACAGGTAGTGACAGAGACAGAAGGAAGGAGGAGTCACATGCGAAACAAAGTATCAGAAAACAACTGAGACAGCAAAGTTCAGGGTTTAGTGAAGTCAGAAATTATTTCCTGGTAAATACAACAGGGCACAGCACAAGGTGTTTTTAATTAAACTGTCTAAATCCAGCTTTGAATATACTAGCCCATTTTAATGCTAATTTATTTCCACATTTTCTTTTCATATAGATTGTAACCACTTATAATAAATGACAATGTGTATAGTTTGATATTTTTATTTCTGTTTGTGAATGCCTATGGTTAAAAGTTTTGCAGTTTCAAATACAACAGATAACATATGTTTAAAATAAGGATGTGTATCTACTTTGTGGGTTCTTAACTGGGGGTATATTTGTTAGCTGAGAGAAGAGTATATTTATTCATCCATAGAAAAGGGTGTTTTTTGTTTTTATCAGTATAAAGAAAAAGGAAGAAGAATGGGAAAATAAAATCTTTGTCAACTATACATCTGACAGGGAACACCTAGAATGTTTAAAGGCCTATAAAACTTATCTTCCCCAAATCATCTAACATCCGATCAGCAGATAGACTATTAAAGCAACCAGATAATTCTCAAAAGAAGAAATAAATACAAATGGCCAATATACAGTTGAAAAATTTTAGCATTGCTAGTTATCAGTAAATGCAGATAAAAACTGTTTYGACATCTAGAAAGCAAATGCACACCTAAAAAAAAACTGTTTTGACATCTACAAAGCAATTCCACACCTAAGGCTCAGGGAACATTATAGAAGATGGAGCAGAGAGAGTATAAGATCCAGAGGATCAGGGAGCTTTCTGTGAGATTTTATCTCTTAGTAATATCAGAAGCTACACCCATAAAGTCTCCCAAACATAACAGCCCAAACACAAGCTGGACAAGGTCAACACTAACCAAAGCAGACAGAGAAAAGCCCACAAGGCCTCAACCCTTACATATAGGCAATTGAGAAAAGAAGGAAAAGGAGGAGATGGTCATCAGGAAAGAACATAGAGATTGGTTGTCCAGTGCAAAACACTCAGGCCTGAAAACACACATATAAGCAACACAAAAACTGGACAGGTTGTACTGAGAAAGGGAGGTGTATATTGGAGGAAGGGAAGGGAAAGGAGGAATGATGGGATTACATCCTAGCCTCAAAAATCTTAAAAATGTATCAATAAAAAACTGTTTTGAGGTTCTGGCTCACTTTCTTCAGAATGATTATCATTAAGACAGCAAAGCGCAACAAACACTGGCAAGGATATGAAGGAAAGAGAACGAGAACCATTACTGCGGGTAGGAAGGAAACCTGCTATAGTCACCATGGAAGACAGTGTAAAGATTCTTCAAAATAATAAAATAAAACACCTACCTAACCCTTCTATACAATTTCTGAATTTATATCCGAAGAACTTTATTTTTTAATGATTTATTAAATATATTTTTAACTATGTGTATTTAGTGTGGGTGTGAGTTTTTGCATGTTCATGTGAGTGTTGATGCCCACTAAGGCCCTGGAATCTCCTGGAACTGGGGTTACAGACTGCAGTGAGCTTCCTGACATGGGTGCTGGGAACTAAACTAAGGACCTATATAAAAACGTTGTGAGCTCTTACCATTGAGTCATCTCTCCGGCCCCTACATAAAGACTTTAAATTAATAGAAGTATTTGCACGTCTATTATTTTTATACTCTTTATAACTGGTAACAAAAGAACCCAGCTTAGATGTCCATCCAACAAATGAGCAGATAAAGAAATATGCTGCACAATTGATTTTATTCAGTCATAGAAAAAAGTGAAATTACATTTTCAGGAAAATAGATAGAACTAGAAACCACCATGTTAAGTAAAATGATCTAGAATCAGAAAGACAAATAGCATAAGTTTTCTCTCATATGTGGAACACTGATTTAAATGCACATATGCATGTATGTGTGTGTAGGTCCTGGAAATACTAAAGGAAGCACACAATAGCTGGAATAGCATGAGAATACATAGGACATCAAACCAGAAGAGAGGATTTTTGTAGGGAGAAGGTGACTAGCAATAAAGGGTGAGGAGCGCCTTGGGGGAGGAGATGAATAATCAGAAGGTATAATGACTTGCAAGTAGGAAATTCCATAACTGAACCCACAATTTATGTGCTTACTTAGAACATAAGTAGGGACCTAAAAAGATGGATATATGCATAAAGAGCTTGCTGCACATGTATGGGTAGCTGAGTTTGGATCCTAACACTGATGTAAAAGTGAAGTGTGATTGCATGCAGCTGTAAGCCTAGTACTCAGGGAGAAGAGCCAGGTGGGTCCAAGGGACTGGCTGGCCAGGCAGTACAGCCAATTGATGAGCACCAGTGTTGTGAGAAACTCAGTCTCAAAAACGAGGTAAAGACTTTCTAACATAAGCTTCTGGTCTCTATGTGTATGGGCAAACACACACACACACACACATATACAGATACCACAATATACAGATACCACATACAGATATCACACACACACACTAAGATACTACACACAGATAACTTATAATAATGAATAAAAAACAGAAAAAGCACCTAGAAAATGTTTTCAAAGTACTTGATGTGTTTGAAGTTTTCCAACATTTGAATTTCATAATGGTACAGCTGGCTCCAAAATGCATCCTTAAAAAAAGCTTATGACAGGATCAGTATTGGTGATAATTGTGTAATGTAGGATTATTACAACCACTACAAATATTGTACATATGGAGCAAATTTGACTCAAAAATATAGAGCTGATATGTTAGATGTGCTTCACTGACATGCAGGAAATGCTTCTCATAACAAATCTAGGAAAGCTATAATCACCATAGACCAATAAAAATACAATGCATTTTAAGCAATTGATTTGGTTTCTGTATCTTGCAGTAGTTACTGAAGAAAAACACTTCCTTCTCAGGAAATGGTTTGACGCAGTAATATCATCATCCAGTTGAAGCATTTCAACCCAGAAATAATGCACAGTGTTCTCATTAAGCTGGCCATTGTGTACAGCTTAATCTTAGTCACAGATACTCTAATCTCATAACATGGTAAGTGACATCAACATGACCCATCCTTCCACATTATTGAACATCCCAAAGATAAAAATTAAACAGAATGTAATATTTGATTCTCATTACCAGCTATTGCTTTAAAGTGAATTGGTTTTCACATGTCCTTCTTTTGATTTAATGTTAGAGAACCTCAGGGTCAACTTCTAGTATTTATACAAAGCAAAACTTTAAATGGCTAACTCAGATCATGCAGTTGAAACACAAAAGAGCAAAACTTCTGGGTGCTCCACTCTTCTCTGAGATTGATTGAGGCTCTTCTGTGTGAAGCTTTGCTCTTCTGTGTTTCAACTGCATGACATACTGTGTTTCAAGAGAAACGTGAAATAAATCTCAAGGTCTCTCAGGAATGCAAGTGGAATTTGCATTGAGTCTTTGAAAGAAAGTGAAATCACATTTTCTCTGTGAGTTAGCCATTTAAAGTTGTTAATTCCCTTTAACGGTGTTCCAGGTCTCTGTTCTTTCATTAGACATTTGCTCATTATTTATGCCCTTCATACTTATACATTATTAGCAGAGAAATAACCTTAAAAAACAGAAAGGAAAAAACCACAATATTCAATAAACAGTTCAACTAAGCAAGGTGTATGAATTCATGTGTGTGTTTTTGCTTGCATTGTGCTATCCCATGATATTGAAACAATAAATTTCAATAGCCATCTCTGCCTGGTTTCAAAAACTACTTCCTGGTTACTTAGAGGTAAACAAATGCCTTTCATATTGCTAGAACTTGTGAACAAACACATAAAGATATTCCAAAGCATGATCTTTTCTTCCTCACATAAAGCTATTAAAACATCAATATTACTGCATTCAAGACGCTCTGAAAACACCATAGAAGTGGAATCAGAAAGAGCGTACGAGCCAGAGTTTGGGGAGGAGTGCTGTAAAACATTGTGTTCTGGACCGGATGTGGCTGTTGTACTCACAGCACTAGTGGTTACCCGCACAAACCCTGGGTTTTGGCATCATATGTTAGTTAAAAGAAATTTATTTCGGTTCCCAAAGCTGACCTGGGACTACCCTTCAGGAGAGCATCCTCAGTTGAATCATAGGCTCATGGCGATAGAGTCATAAAGAAGCCTTGAAGTAGAAAATACAAGAAGAGAATATAGAATATCTTGGGAAATATAGAGTATCATAGGAAACTGGATCAGAAAGATTCAGACACAGATGTTCGTGGACAATAGTAGTTTCTTGCTCTAAAGTATTCAGTGGGGTGAACAAGGTTTATGCCAAGTAATCTAGCCTAGATAGCCTGCGCACTAGGACTCACAAGGAGGGACGCACCAGAGAAACATCATTTTATACTTCTAGCTTATCCCGAACCTACAGTTGACCTGGGAAGAAAGACTGGAAAGGCTCACAGCACATACATCGCTGCATAATTCTGTCCAGAGTGAGAAAACGCAGTAAGGTATGGATGTTTTGTGGGAGACAGAAGTATAGGAGACAAAAGGTTTATAACCTAAGAAAGACTTACGTTAAGTGTGACTTGTCAACATCCCGTCCTGCACTGGGAGAGAGACTCCTGGGGCTTCACCCTATCCGGAGAACTATTGGACTTAATGGTTTCTGGGGGAAGGGAAATCATTTTCTCCAGTGGTATAGTCACTGGTGACTTGTCTATGTTCCAGGAACACCTATGCTCATGAAAGTTACCTTAATTAAACTTAGTGGGCCACCAAAATCAAAACAAAAAAGACATGAAGGTGGTGAGGGTGGTGGGGTTGTTGAGAAAAACAAGAAGTTCAGCAGGCATGGGAATGGAACAAGAGAGGGTAATGGGGGCTGAAAATTACTAAAATATATTACCTGTAAAACAGAATATATCAAAATAAAAGGTGGGAGAGATGGCCCAGTAGTTAAGAGCTCTTGTTCCTCTTCCTGAGGACCCAAGTCTGGTTCCAAGCACCCGCATGGCTGCTCACAACTGCCTATTACTATAGCCCCAGGGCATTCAATGCCCTTTTCTGCCCTCTATGTGCACTACACTTACATGCACATACAAAAACATACGTATACTTTTGTTTAAAATGATAACAATTTCCAAGAACAATTCAACAAAATCCACTCCTGATTCAATATTCTTGCCCTTAGTCTGATTTCTTTTTCCATATCAGAACAATCTGGAGATTTACTAGATATCACAATCAAAAGCATCCAATAAATAACTTTGATTCAAAGACAGTTGTTTTGATTTGTAATAATTAGAAGAAAGGACCCACAAGGGTCTTACACTTTTGTGCACTTGACAGGCTCCAAAGGTAGAAACACTATATCGATGTCTTCTAATAGGTTATTAGCTTTTTTCTCTTTGTTAGCTTAGGTTGAATATACCCACAATTTGTGTTATTTTAAGTCCTCTTCAAAGTGCGCCAACACTTGCATTTCTAAGTGATTTAAATAAGTGTTCAGCTTTACATACAGCTGACCTCCACAAACAGCAAGGTCTTAAAATT
Source organism: Bramus lutescens (assembly GCA_001685075.1). NCBI lineage: Eukaryota > Metazoa > Chordata > Mammalia > Rodentia > Cricetidae > Bramus > Bramus lutescens. The sequence continues at coordinate 12,389 of LOEQ01013461.1, read as the reverse complement.
TTTTCCTACCATGAAGTTTGACAGGAGAATTAGACTTTTTAAAACATTTTGTATAAATAAATACATCAAAAACCCTTTAGTCTACATGATTATGGTGGTACTTGCCTATAATCGCTGTATTTTGAAGGCTGAAGGTAGTCATAAATTTGAGCCAGCCATAGCTCCATAGATAGAATGCATCCAATAAATAAATACAAAAAATCAATAATGTTATTGCCCTTCAATATTATAGTTACTAGAGAGAGCCTACCTTGATGCCTTTTATAATTCATAAAAATGTATTAAAAAGCAATGAAAACAAAATTTGGGTAACTACAGTGTTAAAGACACAATGATCAGTGCTTTTCAACACTAAATGATTAATTCAGTCTTTCACTTTTTAGATGCCATTGCAATGTAAAACTGGATATCTAAATGGTCATTTTAATTAGGCTAGTTATTCTATCATTTGTGCCAAAATAGAAAGCAGTTGGGTATAATAAACATCACCACCACCGCTGTTAACACAGGGACAATTTGTAAGAGAATAGTTTTAGAAAAAAAGAAACGAAGTCTTCAGTCATTTAAACAATTACTACGTGTATGATATACATTAATTTTTTTGTGTAAGCTAGCAGATTTTCCTTTGCAAAGTGATGAATGTACATTGATCATTTGTTGAGAAATCCCTGGACTATCCTCAGAATTATCATAATCTTTTGTTTAGTTAGTTAGCAAATCCTATTTGTTTTAGGTTATAGGTCCCTTTCTAACTGGTCCATACCTCTATCCCACCACTACTGTCTGGTCCTTTCATTGTCTACCCTGGATTCCTGTAGGAGCCTGGAATCTTATCTGCAATCAATCTGTCTTATCCACTCTTCCTACCATTACCTAAGGCTGTTTTTAGCTTCTGTGCGTGTTTTTGTGTGTGTGATGCGGGTGCATGTATGTACTCATATCTATTTCTCTGGGCTTAAATTTTTTCCATGGCTTCTCATCATCTTTAGGAAGAAGTTAAGCACCCGCTAGGCAGATATAGACTTTCCTCAGAAGATCCTTGCTGTTTAATTCTTAGGGTTGTCCACAACCTGGTCCTCTCATCCCGTACTATAAGAGTCCTCACAGCCAGCACATGAAGTAGAATCAAAACCCAGATCCATTGTCCTTGGCT
>LOEQ01013461.1:0-11130 GCA_001685075.1 Bramus lutescens | reverse complement strand
GGAGGAGATGGAAATTTTTAATAATAATAATAATAAAATAAATCTAAAAAAGAATCTGTCTAAAAATTTGAAAGATGTTAACAATGTATATAGTTAAAATAAATATAGACAATTTTTATATTGAAAAAAAGAATCCTCAGAAAACATTTTAACTCCACCCTCTTTACCATTTTACTGTGCTGGTCATTCTGTTTTGAACACTTTCTCCTTAGCCCTCCTTTCCACCCCCCCCTAAAATGACAGGCGAGTTCCTTCAGGAAGCAATGCAGGTATCATCTCATCTGAGATGCCTTTCCTGGATTTCCAACTGGAGCAGCTTCTCCTCTCTCTAGGTACCAGTATGGACGCCTTTGCTTATCTACTGCTAGGTACTCTTTAGTTTTCAATTTTCACCACTAAAAGTAACTTCTTAGAGATCTTTGTTTTGTAGTCTCAGTGCTCCTTGCTGTGACTAGCACATATGCATCAACAAATCCAATTCCCCAAATCTTTTTGGATCACTTATTCTATACAAAGGTAGTCATGGGTTTGAGTTGAAGGTAGAGGTAAAAGAACTGATAAATAAAATTGAGGCTCAAAATATATTAGAAATGTTACTACGAGTGAACCACTCAACAAGCAGACAAGATTAGGGGCCCTGCTGTTTCTTATTTTCCAGAAAAGACAAACAAGGGGAGAGGCATGAGAGTACTGGATATTTTCTGTACTTCAAAGAGTCTGCCATTGACCATGAGAATGAATGTAAGGAATAGGTCGGAGGACTCAGCTCTGAGAACATGGCTCAAAATTACTGGGGTTTGAGGGAGTTTCTTTCCTTTTTAAGCTCTTTGTTAGTGAGGTAGGAAAAGCCAGGAGGCAGGACCCACACAATGAGAGAGAAGCATGCCACGTTCCTGTGAGAGCTGAGTATTCTCCAAACTATTTTTTAAAATATGCTCTAGTCTTACACAGAAATATTCCAAACTTTATCATAATGATTTTATTTCAAATTAATGTAAGACATGGGACTCTACATTTTAATATCTTTGTATGTCTAAAATTGAAATATTACATTGATTTAATTAAATTCCAAAAAGCTTCTTTTCCTTAATAGTAAGAATATAGGAAATATGTTTATAAAATTGTTAATTTCTGCTATAGTGTTAACTATGATCAGTGCACACATTACACAGTAAATTACATTTGCTAGACAGCTTACTATTTCCTTTGCTGAATAGATAAGTTGCTAATTAAGCTTCTAGAGCTGGTTGGCTAAGTTATAGCCTCTTGCTAATGAGAACACAGACTTCATTTGATTTTGTGGTTACATATCTACTTTTAACCTCTTTATTACATATCTGCTACCTTGTTCACTGTGTTCTACCAGTACTCAATAAAGTGTCAGTAGAGTGTTGATACCCGAAGAATTATGGTCAAATAAATGAAGTCATGAATGCATTAATCAGCAGTGATGATTAAATTACTTAGTGAATGAATAAATGGCTCTTACACTCTCACTGCTGTGGTTGCCATTTATTGATTTATTAAAGTTTTAGGTGTCATATTATTGTACTGTATGTAAATGGTGTGTTGTGTAGAGGTCAGACGTCAAAGCTGTGGCGCTGGCTCTTTCATTCTACCTTTACCTGGATTCTGGGGATCAAACAAAGGTTATCCGTTTCTCATGTGGCAAACCCTTCACCCGCTGAGCTGTCTTGCCGGCCTAATTTACTTCACTAATATAGAAAAAGATCACTTGATCTTCTAAGAAAGCATGGCTTGTCCAGTGACATCAGTCCCCACCTTGTTAATAAGTACAGGTTACCATTTTAGTTAAACCTCAACATGACAAGGGGTTCTGCCAGGTGTAACATTAGGATTACCCATACAGCTTCGATTTCGTGGTAAGTCTTAGCAGTTGCTTGGGACACAGTACTGAATGACCTGCAGGAACAATAAGGGCTTTGAAATAAATTAGGTTTGCATGTTTGGCTACTTTACTTTTCATCTAAGTAGCAGAATTTTAAAAGTTAAAAACTATGAGTTCTGTTGAATAATAATTTTAAAATATAGTGTTTTAGATACATTTTGAAAAATCTAACTTTACAAACAACAAACCAGAATATTTTCAGATCCTATTCCATAGGTTAGTCAGCAGATTTTAGTTGGGCCCCCCAAAATTCATTTTTCAATAAGTTCTATTTCAGTTGTTCTCAACAAGGGATGATTTTGTTCCTTTCAGTATAGAGGTGAATTTTCAATATTTGAAGTCATTTTTATGATAATACCCATGATATCTGGGCGGCGGAGGCAGGGAGGCNTTCAATAAGTTCTATTTCAGTTGTTCTCAACAAGGGATGATTTTGTTCCTTTCAATATAGAGGTGAATTTTCAATATTTGAAGTCATTTTTATGATAATACCCAAGATATCTGGGCGGCGGAGGCAGGGAGGCTGCTACTGGCATCCAGTAAGAAGAAGCAAGTGGTACTGCTAACAACCTGTAATGACAAAAGTTGATGCTATGTGGAGGAGAGACAGAGAGGGCAAAGCCAGTGACATCGAGTCTTCTAAGCTGATTTCATGACACAAATACACGGAGGCTAAATAAATCCTGGAGAAATCTCAATTTAATGTGCAGGGTTTACAATGATTGAAAAAGAAGTATTCCTTTTTTTCTAGAATTTCCATTACTAAAAGTATTTTCTTCTCCAGTGATTTGGGGTTGAGACATAAGTGAATCATCAGTTTACTTAACAGCATAAGCATATACAATAGGTTGTATTTCTAAATAACCTGAAAGGGGGAGAGCAGATTGGGGGGAATGGAAACTACAAAACAAAACAAATAACAAAAATAAAAAAACAATCAACCAACCATCCTACAAAACAAAACTAATGTAAATGTTCATTTCATTCCTTTAACAAATAGTTTTTTCATGGCTGTCCATACAGTTCATTGGTAGAGCATTTGTCTAACAAACTGTGATAAAACAACTTACTTTTCTCTCTTGAAAGAACACAGAAAGAACATTTAAATTTTCAAGAACACACAGCAGTATGTTTGCCCCTTTTTTATCTCAATACTCAAGCCAAAGGACACACAAAACACTCACACACATACCCTTTAATATATAATTAGTGATATGTACTTGAAATATACTCAAAAAATGGACATAGTATGCTCTTATATATTGTAGATATTTTGACTAATTTAATTATAATTTCAATTCTGGTAAGGGCTATAGAGATGGCTCAGTATTTAAGAGCACTTGATGTATAATCATGAGGACTTGAGTTTGTATCCCAGCGTGCATATAGAAGCTGCAAACCCAGCAAACACCTGTAACCATATCTCTGAGGAAGATGGGGGAGAATGAAAGATCACTTGGTCTTTTTGGTATCCAACTTAGCCAAGAACACATGAACTTTAGTTTCAGGGAGTGATATTACTTCAAATAAATACAAAGAAGGTATTAGAAAAGTACACCTAACATCTTCTCCTGGCCTCTTTGAGCACACACAAGCACATACACACAAACATACACACACATATGTATGTATATGTATATATATATATATGCACATATATTCACATAAAAACACACAAAGAAACTAGTAATAAATATTTGGAAAGTACTATTGCTAGTCTGGGACCATGGAAGCTGTAGCACAGGAGAAAGGCAAGTGTCTAGCATGTACAAAGCATGGGTTTGAGCTCCCACTGCCCCCTAAAATATATTTTTCTCTACCCACAATCATTGCAAAAATCTGACTTCACAACACATTTTTAACTAGAAAGCAATATGACAGTTCTCTTTAGAGCACCAAATAACCTCCACTAATTGATCATTTGTTTCCTTAAAATTAAATTATTATCCTTTGTGTCTCAAGACAAATGCAAGCCTCTCTTTCTAACCCTTTCATATCAATGCACAAGAGTCGCTTCTTTCACCAACAGCAGTTGATCTACCATTTAGCAGAACAAATTAAGAACTTATCAGCAATTATGAAAATAATTTCCTTCTTACATTGAAATACTTTGTGGTGCCTCAGCTAAGCACATTGTTATTCTGGGTGGCGTAGGTGTTTCTGAAAGGCAATGTGAAAATAAGACCCTGAATTATAAATTTGTCCTCTGAACACGGAATCACTTTGTATTTTCTGTGGCAGAACAACTTACTTTTCTCTCTTGAAAGAACATAGAAAGAACATTTAAATTTTCAAGAACACATAGCAGTAGGTGCAGTGTATACCCTGAACTAGACAACTATGTAATTTGAAATCATACTTTGTACTCTTTGTATCTGTTCATTTATTTTGTATAGCACTTATATGAATATAGGGAAGGGGAAGGCTATGCAAATTTGATATAATATTAAATACTTCATTCTATTTTAATTCAGTAAATATTTATTAAATTCTCTGGTCCAGGTACTGTGCCATGCATTAGAAAAACAGAAATGGGTTCACAAAGAAAGGGATCCAGAGAAATTCATGAATGAAGACAGGCCTTCCAGAGAAAGATAATGTTTTCAAGACAAATCTTACATTCATGAACCTCTCAAAAATAGATTCTTTTGTGTTTAGTATTTGAAGCAGAGCAAACATTTAAGAAAAATTCAGGTCAGGCTGAACGATTTATCAGCATAGCTTTATTTATCAATAAACTGTCTTTTTATTAAAGTTATGGTGAGGAGAGGGCAGCTTGTCTATAGCACAGGGGCATGATTCTTCTGGCTTCTTTCCTGAAAATGGCCTGCTATTTCTTTCAATAGCAATGTAGTGTATCCATTTATAGATCATTTTTTAGTATTTTCCTTTTGCAGGCAAAAGTTCCTTTACTTTCACATTATATCCATTCTTTTGCACAGCTGCAATAACTGGAAAATTTCTAAACAACAGAAATTTATTGCAAATAACTCCAGAGGTTGATAAGTCTAAGCTGCGAGATTTCAGTGTCTGGTGATCGCTCATTTCTCACACACCATGCCTTCTACCCGGTACTCATTGTTGCCGCCAGTGCTGTAGCAAAGCATTTGAAAAAAGCAACTTAAAGGAAGGCAAAATTAATTTGGCTAGTGGTTTTAAAACAGATAGAGAAATCCCTTATTGTAAGAAAGCATCGTGGCTCTCATCCGTTCCACAACAAGCTGGGATATGAATGTTAGTGCTGAGCTCACTTTCGCCTTTAACTTCAGGTTGGAACCCCAGCCCACAGTAGAGTGTCACCTACATTCAGGGTGGGTCTTCCCTCCTCCCTTAAATCTTTCTGAGAACCTCCTTAAAGGCACACTCAGAGGCTTGTTTCCATGCCGCTGTCAGTTTGACTATGATAATTACCATTCACACATGACAAAAGGACAAACATATGCCACACTAGTGCTAGCAGACCATTTCAACATAGGAAATTTGGGAGATACAAATGTCCCAACAAAAGCATCAGCATCCATTCAGTATGTCAGAGCTGTTAGGATAACCAAATACTCTATTTGCAATAGATTTCTATGTGTTCAGTTGATGGTTATGAAGTTAAGATCCAATCAATAGCTTCTAAGTCTTGGCTATCTTGCTCTGAGTTTTGAAATAAATAGAAGTGAAATACAGTAAGAGCAACTCCCTTTGTAACCAGCAGATATTGAAATGGCCTACTTCTCTTTCTTGTCTTCCATGTGTAATCTACATTCAAGTTATAAACTACAGAGGATCCATTCATGTATCTACTACCAGGAAGGAAGCTGACAGTTTGTAGACTTCGGTAAGCAGTACTCTGCTGGAGTAAATTCTGAGAATGTACAGTTTATTATTATGACTATATGCCTAATAGAGTGGCTTATACTATATGCAAGAAATTGCTCTCATAATTGAGCCCAATTACTTTATGAATTTTGTTGGGTTAATAAAATTCTTGGATGTATATTTTAAGCATACAAGTGTTCTCATGTTGTAGCTCCTGGTTGACTACAACTGTGTTCCTTGACATGGTTGAAAATACATATGTGTATGTATCATTATTTTAGTACTATTTCTGTTTTTAAATTCCTCTTTCCCCCATGACCAACCAACCAACCTATCAACCAACCAACCAACAGAAATCCTGGGTTCAAGTTTCAAGTTCTTGTCTGTATTTATAAATAACATTTCTTAAAACCTAGTAAACACAACTTCCTCTCTTGATCATAACTGCGATCACTGAGGACAGGAGATGGTGCCACCCTCCTTAAGAATTGATAAAAAAAAAACTGTCCTATCCTTCTTGGCATAGGCAACTAAGCACACTACCCAAGAACAGTGACGGCTTTGTGGCACTTGAGGGAATTCAGGACAATGAAACTTTCCTGATTTTCACCAAAACAAAGTTCTACTGAAAGCATAAAAAAAGAAATTGTAGACTGTAAGTTCACACTAAAACAGTTATTTCGATAAAGCATGATAGTAATTTCACAGCCTTATGTGCACTTTGTCTTAGAGATACCAATATGTGTTAAAGAACAGATTTCCTAATTGCTCTCTATTTATAGGCTGTGTTTTCTTATATTTTTAAATGTTTTCATTGGCTTTTAATCTTTGCAAATTCTCCTCTGTAATAGCAACTCAACTTGACTTCAATTGTAATTTGTAAAATATTGTGACTTGATTTATAACCCTGAAGTGTAATTACTTCATGCCCATTATATCAGCAAATGAAAAGGATTAAACAGAAGGCTTTAGTTTCTACCAAAATCATTACTACTACATGCAATACTATTATTTTTCCTCAGAAACCCTCCCTCAAAGTTAGATCTATAACTCCTAATTTTTAAGCACATGAGAATAATTTTATATTGTTCTTATATTAATAAATGTTCTTTCAACTACACTTTACTTATTTTAAAGAATATTCATCAACATTCTAAGATGTGTCATATATATTGTGGTTGTGGTTTAGATTTGAATTATTTGAATGTGTCCTCAAGGAATGATGTTGATGCTTCCTCTCAAATAGGATAGGATTATTAAGGGGTGGTGTCTAGTGGAATGTCCTTAGGTCATTGGTGTCTCACCCTTCTTTCTGGCTACTATTAAGTCACCTGCTATGATGCTTTGCAAGAGACAAGACTATTTTGTTTAGACATTCAGACATCAGAACTGTGGGCTATATAGTAGTAAGGCTATATAGCCTTAAGGATTTCATTAAAGTATAATAAATAAACTAGTAACACCTCTTCAATAACATCTAAAGATAATCATTAGTTAAGTACAATTATTGAGAATTCAAGGCACAAACTTGTAAAGTAGTTTTCTCTATAGTACAATTAGACAATTCTGAGCCTTAAAATAGAAGAAGGAAATGAAAGGATAAATATTAAGGAAAGTGTCCAACCTGTTGTTTATAAGATATATAAGTAAAGAAAAATTTTATCCTTAATCATTCAAATGGCAATAAATAAATACAGCTCTAAAATTATCCAATAAGAATGTGTAAATCACTTAAATCTTTCATCTTTTAAAAATCAATCCACAGATATTACTAACTTATGAAGTTAATCAGGGGCCTGTCTTCCAGCCAAATCCAAGTTATTGTCATTAATAGTATGCCCCTCAATATTTTAGCAACATAAACTTTAAATTCTGTCAAAAGAATGTGTTGGGGAACATCTCAGAGCCCCTAAGAAACCATTTATGAATACAGTCTCTCTAAACACCCTCTCTACCCTCCACAGGTATCATGCATACACATGGTACATAGGCATATATGCAAGAAAAACACCCCTGCAATGAAATAATAAAACATACCTTCAAAAAAAAGGGATCTCTGCAAAGCAATGGAGCAGATGAAAAATCATCAAGTAGAGATTTTAGAATTGAGAAAACTAATAATTACATAGAAGCTTTGTGGATGATTTATAGTTTGAACCAATCTGAAGAGAGACTTAGTGAACTGACTGTTCCACTTAAATGAATAAATAAGAGACTTCATGCTCTTTTGCATCACAACATTATATCTGAGGCTGGGTAACATAATAAACAATAAAAATTTATTCTAGAAGAACAAGGTTAAGAGCTTATATCTGGTGATGGTCTCACAGTTCTGAAATGGCACAAGGTGCCACAAGGCAAGAGATGACAAACAGCACACATGGTTGTCTCCTCTGACCATGCTCTCCAGCAGCATGCAGTCATGGCGCTAGCTCGCTGAGATGCTCTTATCTGTTATTCATCATACACAAAGGCCCATCTTCTGAATACCTCAGTGGTAGTCATAGCTGTTTCTGCCCTCTTATTTCTTAATTGAAATTTAATTTCAGCTCTTGAACTCAAACTATCCAAATCACTGCAGAGAAACAACCACAAAATAATGTTAACCAGAAACATCAAAGAGAGATTATAAGACAAGAAGGTCAAGAGAAAACATTCAGAATTCTAGACAAAGATGGGACAGATTATGGTGGAAGCTGTATTCGAAAAAATGACTGATTCCCGATGTAATGGAACATCAATTCTCTCTACCCTTGGGTACTCTATGCTGACACAACCTTGCAAACATTTTCATTAATTTATCCTGATGTGAACTATAACCAATACTTCCTGTGTGCCACAAGAGGAAAAGTACTTGAAAGCAATGTTTTTGGGCAGGAGTGGGCTATTTGTTTAACATATAAAAGAGACTACATGTTTTATTATTTGTGGCCACTGTGGTTTCTGCTGTGACTCAGTTCTGCAGCTATATATAGCACAACAGCTTCAGATAACAAGGAAGGATGGACAGCCTCGCAAACCTTCATTCAGGAAATCAGAAATCAGTCATGAATCGTACCACAGGTTAGTGCTTTCTAGCCTCTATGATAGAGGGTCAAGGTAGAAGAAAAAAATCATAGTCACATTTCCCTTTTCTTGGATGTGAGTGGAGAAACTATGCTCATGGACACAATGGATTGCCCGTACTACAGGCACTTTTTATAATCTTTAAAAGGGGTTAGGTTAAAAAGGATTCACTTATTCAGTAACAAATTTAAGAAAACTTATTCATGAAGTTAGGCACTTAAGCGGTAATAATATAAAAATATCTATGTTATAATTTAAAACATCTTTTTAAAAACATTCTAAAAGTAAAAAGAAAAACTTTTCCATAGAAAGCTCAAAAAATGGAAGTTTTGTACCATGACCTTATGAGAAAATGTGTATTTTTGGTGCCTTATACCATCAGAAAAGAATAGTATGGTGGAAAAACAAAAAATATTGACCTTTTAGTTTAATTTATTCTTACAGTGACACTTTATCATTATAACTTTAAAAGAAAATTAATATTTTATATTGCCTGCCTCCTTTTTGGAGACAGGGTCTAGGTATGGCCTAGAACTTGCTGTGATGATCATATCTGTCTTCAAAGAGATCTTCTGGACTGGAGGTGTAGGCCAGCATGAGCCCCCACGTGGGTGTTGAGAACTGAATCCAGGTCCTTTATAAGAACAAGTGCCCTTACTCACTAAGACATCGCTCCAGACCCCATTTAAGCCAAATAGTTAGTGGGGTAAGGAAATAACAAAATATGTTACACAGTGCTTAGTCTGACTATACTAAAGAGCCTCCACTTGGTATCACCCATGCGCTAGGTTATCTTAGAAATAAGACTGAAACAAGATATAAGAGGCTGATGCATGATCTTCTGCTTTCTAATAACTGTTAGAAACATTTCTGGACAGTTAAATCAAAGCAGAATCGGGACTACTTCTTAATTAGAGAATATATACAGGACATAGAAAGCCTTCATCTTTACACAAAACTAGATGATGAGTATTTTTTGGATGCATAATGTCACATGCATGTACAGCAGGAATTAAAGGTGTAATGTATAAAAAAAATAAATCTTGTTTCTTACAGTGTTAAGGAAAGACAAAAAGTGAACAATTCACTAACTATGAAAGTGGGAAAAATGGCATGCCTTTCCAGAATGCCAGGTAGGCTGTCCACAGACATCCCCCACTCTTTCTATAACCCCAGACCCAGTTCTCAGGGTCATCCATAGTACTGCAGCAGAACACCAGGGGCAGCTTCCCCCCACCCAACCATGCCTCTGGTGGATCCCTAGACAACCTCCTCCTGGCCTCCCTTTTTCCCAGCCTCCAACACCAGCAAGCATCCCCCATGAACACATTACTGAGCAGGCTCATAAAACAAGCAATACTCAGTCAACACATTCTCTGAAAACTCAGGGTGGAAACAAAAGCCAAGGAACAAAACTCCCAATCAACTGACACAAACTCAGAAATCAGGACCTAGACCTACAATCACCCAAAACCCAGATGCCTAGGCATCAGCATAAGAATAAAATCATTAGCCGCCAGAGCAATATGTCAATACCAGAGCCCAGCTATCCTACAACACCAAGTTGTGAATATTCATCACAGTGAAAGAACAGGAAAAAGAAGTTAAAACCAATTGAATGAAGATGATAGAGGTCCTTACAGAGGAAATGAGTAGATCCCTAAAGGAAAGTAAGGAAATGCAAACAAATAATTGGAGGAAATGAATAAGTCCCTAAAAGAAAGCCAAGAAAAAACAAACAGTTGAAGAAAACAGATAAAACCATTCAAAGTCCTGAAAATGGAAATAGGTACAATAAAAAAAGCACAGACTAAAGGAATCCTAAAGGAAAACATTTAGGAATGCTTACAGAAACTACAGAGGAAAGCATTACCAATAGACTATAATAGATGGGAGAAAATCTCAAATAGAAAAAAAAAGATATGTTGGCCAAATAAAGTAAAAATTTAAATCTAACAAATTCCTGGCACAAAACATTCAGGAAATCTTGGACAGTATAAAAGGTCATAACCGGAACAGAAGAGGGAGAATATTCCCTACTCAAAGGCCCAGAATATATTTCAACAAAATTATAGGAAAAAATTTTACTGACCTAAAGAAGCAGGTGCTTATAAAGGTACAAGAATCTTACAAATCACCATATAGATTGGATTAGAAAAGAAAGTTTCTGTTTCACATAATAATCAAATCATTAAACATAGAAAAAGAATGTAAAAAGCTGCAAAAGAAAAAAAACAGTTAACATATAAAGGTAGATCTATTAGAATTATACCTAATTTCTCAATGGAGACTCTAAAGTCAGAAGGTCTTGGACAAATATGCTGTAGACTGTAAGAGACCACAATTGC
>LOEQ01013460.1:9514-21468 GCA_001685075.1 Bramus lutescens | reverse complement strand
CCCTTCCCTTCCCTTCCCTTTCCTTTCCTTTTTTTTTCTCTTGAGACAGGGTTTCACTACGTAGTCCTGGCTGGCCTGGAATTCCCTCTGTAGACCAGACTGACCTTGAATTAAAGAGATCTGCCTGCCTCTGTCCCCAGAGCGTTAAGATTAAAGGTCTGCACCACCACATCTGGCTTTAGTGTGTATTTTCTAAAAGCAAGAGGATTATCTTACACCAACTCAGCACAAACATCAGAAGCAGGAAAGAGATAATGATGAACAAACGTCCTGGTCTCCCCTGTTCAGCAATCCCTCCCCCCAGTTTGTTTAAGGCTTGCCATTCCTTGTTTATTCCTTATTCCTTTCTCACAGAGAAGAGGAGAGGCAGTCTGAGGGAGGGGAGGGGAGGGGAAGACCTGTTCTTACCGTCCTCTGTTTCTCTTGCTCTCTGCCATATTGGAATCCACTGCAGCCCCTGCCAGCTGCTGCTTGCTTGGCTCTAGATGTGCCAGAAGTCCATGTTTGCTGCCGACTCTTCAGGCCTTGGCCCATATCAATCACCAGGAAGTCCAAGTTAATTTATTTTTGAATAGTGTGCTGTAGAAGATAATTATTTTTAAAACAAAGAACCAATCGTCCCAATACCCACTGTCAGCTATTTGAGATGCTTTCACTCATGTCTCCAAACAATAATCTAATAATCTTTCATTAATTTCTCTTTCTATTTGAGAGCCAACACCACACCTTACTATGATTTAAAGAATGTTTTCATTTGTTTTGTGTTTTGAGACAGAATCTGGCTGGCTATGCAGCCTAGGTTGGCCTCACACTCAAATCCTCCTGCTTCAACCTCCTGAGTGTGGGAATTATAGGCATACATCACTACCTCTGGCTTATAAAATATTTTCCTATCTCGTAGGAAGAGGCTCAGAATTAGACTTTTTAAAAATGTACTTATCTGGGTGTGGCAATTCATACCCATAGACCTAACTTTTGGAAGGTTGAGGCAGGAGGATGTCTGTTTGAGATGCTAGGTAGTGAGATGAGACCCTGTCAATACATAATGAATAAACAAATATTGTAATCTTTCTCAAGTACACACCTTTCCATATTGTTAAAGTTTTTGTCAACTTGACACAAAACTACATACACCTGGGAAAGGGGCATCTCAACTGAGGAACTGCCTCCATCAGAGGCTAACATGCCCTCAGTGGGTGGTGCCATCTCTGGGCACTTGGGCTTGATGTATCAGAAATTTAGCTGAGCAAGCCACAAAGAGCAAGACAATAAGCAGCACTCTTCCATGGCTTCTGGTTCAGTTCCTGCCTCGAGTTTCTGCTTTGTCTTCCCTCAATGATGGATGTAAGCTGTAAGTCCAATAAACCTTTCTTCTGCAAGTTGTTTATGTTCAGTGTTTATCACAGCAACAGAGAGACAAACCAGGACAGAGATGAATTTTAGAATTAGTATGCCAACTTTATTAATAACCTACTGTAATTTTGATTGTAACTATATTATGTTTGACAAATGTTTGCATAAAATGGCATACAATATTGAGTCTTCCATAAGGGGACATGACATAACTTTTCATTTTTTCAGGCTTTGAAGTTGTCTTTTGGTAAATATATTTCTCTGTGTGTTGCACATACAGTTTGTTCCTAGGCTTAAATTTTGATTTTGTGGCTATTGCTAGCAGGAACCTTCCATCCTATTTTTTTGTGCATAATTGCTACTATACTGCATAAATAATTCTCAAATTTATGTCTTAATATAATTTTATACCATATAACTAGCCTAATAAACTATAATTATAGAATTATATAATTATTCATCAAACATTTATGTATAACACTATTTTTTACACTGATTAATAAATTAGATAGCTTCCTGTGTGATATTTTATTATATTTTAATAAATAATGCTCACCTGAAGATCAGAATACAAAGCTAAGCCACTAGAGCCCAGGGAGTGATGGCACACACTTTTAATCCAAGATGGGAAGACGGACCTCTGTGAGTTCAGGGCCACACTGAGCTACACAAGAGCTCTCCAGAAACAGATCAGGTGGTGGCGGCTCACACCTTTAATCCCAGTGTTGGGAGTCACACACCTTTAATCCCATCACTAGGGAGGTGGAGACAGGAGCCATATGGCTGGGCAGAGAGAGGAATATAAAGGGGAAGAGACAGGAACTCAGTGGAGTGTGGAGTCTGAGGATCTCACCCAGTCGGTCTGAAGATTTGGTAGAGGTATAAGGTCTCTCTAGCGGTTGGCTGCTTTGCTTTTCTGATCTTCAGTTTGAACCCCAATATCTGTCTCTTGTTTTTTATTATTTGTGCAACAGTTTCTAATTAAAAAATTCTAGATACTAGGGTAGTGTTTACCCTTGTACATATATCTTTATTCTATGTACACTTATCTTTTTTCTATATTATACTTCAAAATATAAGTGACATTTCTCTGTCTTATCCACAATAAAATCATCCTATGGATAATATAAGTTTAAGATAAGTTGAAAATACCTTTGTTTTTGTCTTAATAGTAGAGGTCTTGCTTTATGGCCATGGTAGCTTTACATTGAGGACAGTTGGGACTTAACAGCCTGCCTTCTGTGCCAACAGAATTCAAATTTTTAGTGCTTTGCTTATATTTATAAACTGGCCTTTTGTTCCTCCTATCTCTTAGCCTCTTTTTGGACATGATCATAAAAAGAAGATAAACATACAGCAGTGTCATAACACAGGCTGATACAATGAGGACCTTTACTGAGAATAGAACTAGTCAAGAATGACCAAGAAGGGCCATTATCTCCTCAAAAGCTCCAGCTTCTGGCCTGGTGTGCCTACTCTGTGACCTTCATGTGTACATCTCTGCATTTCTTGATGTCATATGAAACATCTCACACTTTCACGTTTTTATTATGTGCTATATGGGATGGTTTACAAAATAGGGCATGCTGCCTAATTCAGGGAATGTCTCTGTACAGAATGCGACTTAACTTTCTTGATTACTCATGGTTAATATAAGCATCAATTTTCAAAATTTCTCCCTCAAAGATTTTTGACCATGAAATTGATGTTTCTGCAATTTCTGATTTCCACCCTGTCTGCAGGCATCCAGCTTGCTCTTTTGACTGCTGTCTGCTTGCCTGCTGGGACAGTTTCTCTTCCTTCTTCTCATTTTCTTTTCCAAGGGTTTGGAAACCAGATTGACAAAGCTTTTAAAACTGAAGCCAGTAAAAATGAGTAGTCTCTGAGAAAGCTTCGGTGCATGCCCAGAAGTGATGGACGTGATCTTTGAGGCATGGACCATCTCCAGAGATGGAGGTATTTCTCATCTCGTTTATTCCCTCGAGTCTGTGCTGTGTTCCAGACAGAGATCGCCAGGTGGCCAAGTTCCAAATAAATGAAGTTCCATTACAATGATTAGGTTGGGAACATAATATTAAAATGCTCCTTTTCCCTTTTCCTCGACTGCCTCCTGAGTCATTCTTTCTGTTCCTTTCATGGTGTGTGTCATGCTGTGTTGACTAAATCTAGAAAACCTTCTCATTGGGTATCAGATGAATTTGATGAAGTTCAATCTACATCTTCTATTCCTTATGCCCACCTCATCTATACATTATTCTAACAATTAAAATATCTCTATATTTTACATGAAATTTCTTGCTTAAAAATTTTACTTTTCACCCAAAGCCCCATTTGTTTACAGATTAAGTGTATTCCATTGTATGAAAGCAAACAAAGGTAATTTACACAACTCTACTGTATTCTTGCCTCATTGATCTCTGTACTAAACCATGACTATGTAATCACTCACTACAATGACTGATCACTTTTGCTGATTGTTCCCTAGTGTTTATTAATTGCCATTTAAATACTGTGGACTTTGAAGTATGCCAGATTCATTAAAACACATGCAACTATTGGAGAATAAACTCAAAGGTCATTTTACTAGTGGTGCATTAATACCATTCTCTTCTTCTCTGGGTATAATAAGCACCTATAATAACAACAGTGTTATTATTTCTTTAGACTGATACCCTAAGAAAAAGTTGTCATCTATGAGTGGAAAATGTATTGTCAATGTTTATGACTTCAGTTTCAGAGCAATTGAAACTGTTACACTATCTAAATGTCATTCCTCAGCCATTTCGAATTGTGGCAAGTATGTATCTGCTGATGACTAAATATCTTCAAGCTACTCAATGTGCTACACCCTATAATCCCAACAATCAGGAGAAACCACAGGAGGACTACTCTATATTACACAGTGAGCTTGAGGGTACCCTGAGTGACACAGTGAGATTCTGTTTCAAACAAGCTAATGGCAACTGAGATTAGATAGGAAATAAACTAAGGCTTTAAATAACTAAAGAGTAGCTGGGAAGTGATGGTGCATGCCTTTAATACCAGCACTCAAGGAGGCAGAGACAGGCGGATCTCTATGAGTTCGAGGCCAGCCTTGTTACAGAGCGAGTTCCAGGACAGGCTCCAAAGCTACAGAGAAACCCTGTCTTGAAAAACAAAAACTAAACAAACAAACAAACAAACAAACAAATATTCCAAATGAGGCTTTATCCATCCTGTTTTGCTAGTCCAATTACCATTTATAGAATGAGCACTATGAACATTTATTCCTTCTAGCTGGAGAGAAGCAAGGAGTCGGCTCAGCAGCAAGCACGGGATGTGTTTTCTGCCTGTTAGTCCTCTTCTTCGCTGAGTTCTTCCCCCAAATAAACAAGTTCCTAGTGATGCAGTCTACATCACAAGATATCTGATTTTTGCTGGTAATTAGTTTATTTTCAGTTTCAAGCTGTCAAAATTTGAAATGACATGCTGGTAAAGGTTCTCTGAAGGGAGGTTGGCTCAAAGGTTAGCTTGAGTCACAGCCTTGGCCTTTACAAGTCGGAAATTCCAGCCTGTTTATGATTTAGAGTTGCTTGGACTCAAGGAGGATGCTTAAGAATTAGCTGAAATAACGAGAAATTATTTTTATTTTCCAGAAGCCTAATTTATTAATTTGACAGTGGAAAATATTAGTAATACATGGGCTAGAACATTTTTGATGCAAAGAAGGGGTTTTATTTCTATTCCCATTTTTTAAACATATTTGATTATTTGAAGTAGATGATTAAAAAACTGAAATTCACAAATATTTACCCAGGATCTATTATATACACAGTAGATATTTTGTTGAATATAAAAAAAATAGTCATGAACTGGGTAGTCACAATCCCTGTTATCTCTTCAGGAAATTTAAGGTTTATGGGTTTAAATTTAGTGAGTGCAAAGTCAGAGAAGGTTTTATGATTTAAATGTTAAATAATGTTACTATGATTTTCTTTCTGAAACTCATGGTGAAGTTTAGCCCCAATTACAAGATATTAAGAGGTAGTACCAGTCAGAGCCCTTACGAGGCGATTATAGCTCTGTCCTCATAGATGAATTAATCCATTCATGTGATTAATGGACTAATAGATTATCTGGAGAGTGAGTATACTATAAAAGTCAGTATGGCTAGGTCACATGTAAGCTCTCTGTCAAGGATGCCCTGTGCTATTCTGAACTCTGCAAGAAAAAAGACCATCACCATGTGGTTCATGACCCTGGACTAGAACCATGAACCAAAATGAAACTCTTTTATGACTTACCCAGTGTATGATATTGTTTTTGGTAAGCAACAGACACTAAACTATGGTAGATATTAACCTATATTAGCCAGGTGTATGCAACATTATGCTAGGGACATGCCTACCTCAGGATCTGGCAGGCTGAGTCCAAAGACCAGTGCATCCCCTTCTCCTCTTAGAAGTGATGAGTTCAGTCTGCAAATGTTATCTAATCCCCCTTATTTTGACACATTAATTCTTAAGATGAGAATCGTAGTAAAAATTCTATCAACTGTAGTAAAAACCTTCTCTAGTTATTCTAGATCAGCTTTTTAATTAAGACTTTATTATTATGGGACCCAGAGCAGGTTACACAAAGCCTCAGTGTTTTCATCTAATAAAATGGGAATAATAATTCTAATCTCTACAGTTTTATGAAGATTACATTGAACAATGTACTTTATGCCTGTAACATTGAATGACAACACTCTGGAGACTTGGTTACAAGTCAGGTATTTTTTTTTCACAATTTATTTTTTTTACTAATTTAATCCTGACATCAATATAATGAAATAGGGGTTTCCCCATAATTCTTAAAGAAATGATTTTTATTTTGTGTTATTACTGGGGAGAGAGTGAGCAGGCATGAACGTGAACATGTGTGGGCACACAGCTTTGTGCAATTTATTTTCTCCTTCCATCTTCACATGGTGTAGCTTGAAAGAAAATGGCCCCCAGAGAAAGTGGCACTGTTAGGAGGTGTTGCTTTGTTGGAGTAGGTATAGCCTCGGAGGGAGTGTGTCACTGCGGAGATGGGTGTTGAGGTCTATATTTGCTCAAGCCATGGCATAGTTCAGTTCAAGTCTCAGTTTGCTTCCTGTTGCTAGCATATCAAGATGTAAAACTCTCAGCTCCTTCTCCAGCACCATGTCTGCCTGCATGCTGCCATGTTCCACCATGATGATAATGGACTGAATCTTTGAACTGTAAGTCATCCCTTAAATATTTTCTTTTATAAGATGTCTCTTTACAGCAATAGAAACCCTAATACAGAAGTTGGTACCAGGTATTGGAGTATTACTTTGACAGGCCTGACCATGCCTTTATTTGAAGAAATATGGACCTTGGGGCTGTGGATTAGGAAGCAGTGGAAAGCTTTAAGTGCTGCTAATGGGCCATCCTAGTAAATGTAATGGTTGTTCTGTCTGTCTGTATGCTTGCAGACCAGGAGAGGGCGCCAGATCTCATTACAGATGGCTGTGAGCCACCATGGGATTGTCTGGGAATTGAACTCAGGACCTTTGGAAGAGCAGTCAGTGCTCTTAACCTCTGAGCCATCTCTCCAGAGGCTGGAAGCTGAAGATCAGCCTGCCTGGATGGGGGAGGGAGTGGGCGTGGCTTGTTTCTTAAAGAGACAGAACAACCATTACATTAGGTGCATTGAAGACAGTGGTGCTGAGGGTTATTTGAACTGTGGGGGCCTGGATCAAAAGGTTTCAGAGAAGAACATTAGTATATGGCCTAGAGACTGTTCTTGTACTATTTGGTTGTATTTTACCCTCTTCTTAAAAGTCTACCTGAGGCTAAAGTGAAGAGTTTTGGATTAATTCCGTTGGCAGAGGAAATCTCAAAACAGTATAGACTCATGTGGTTATTAGTGTTACTCTAATGAAGATTTATAATGAAAAGGAACAAGCTGAGTAAAAAAAAATACAAGATGCAGAACAATTTCAGGAGAAAAGGCGTACCAGGAAGTGGAGTGGTGTTCAAGGAGATAAACAGATTAAGGAATGGAATAAAGGGAGTGGTGACCTCAGGGCAAGATTCCACCCAGCTAAATTTCCAACTTGTGAAAAGGAATTAAGGGAAGCTCAGAGTCAGATGTGATGGCACACACCTTTAATCCCAGCATTAGGAAGGCAGAGGCTGGTGGACCTCTGAATTTGAGGTCAGCCTGGTCTACAGAGCAAATTCCAAAACACCCAAGCTCAGTCAGCGAAGGAACCATGGAAAACAGAGAGCTGGTGAAAGCGTAAGTGAACAAGGGGCCACATTCCAGCCCCAGTAAGCAGCAGAACTTTGCAGCTTCAGTCTTGTTCTGGCATTAGAGTTAAGGAGAGAAGAAATGGGTTATGGAATTTGCTTCCCTGGCTAAGGAAAGACACAAGTCCAAGCACGTGGCAGGGGTGTCCCTGAATGGAGGCCTAGAGAGGTCATTGTGTGAAGCTATGAAGTTGAAGTCTGGATTGTCTTAGAGACTCCAAGATGTTGGAGATGCCAGAACCATAGGATACCTGCTAAGGACAGCTGTTAACAGGGAGTGAAACCAGCCCAAGAGAAAGAACCATGTTGCAGTCAACAAAGCTGAAAGGAGTTTGAGATCTGAAGAACATTTTGACATCAGACATGAGATGCAGAGTTTGGAGTTTGCCCATCTTGTTTTCTATCTTGCTTTGGTCCAGTATTTCCTCACTATGCTCCCTTCCCCATGTTTTGGAATGGAATGTATAGCCTGTGCTATTACATGTTGGAAGTACTTCATCTGCTTTTTGATTTTGACTTTCAGGGGATTACAGTTACATGAATCTCAGAAGAGACTTTGAACTTTAAGTAAGTTTGAGACTGTTACAAACTATGGTGACTTCTGAAGTTGAACTTGAGTGCATTTTTGCATTTTGATATGGCTTCAAGCCTTTGGGGGCCTAGGAGTAGAATGTGGTGGTTTGAAAGAAAATGACCCCCAAAAGGAGTGGCACTATTAGGAGGTGTGGCCTTATGGAATAGGTATTGCCCTGAAGGAAATGTGTCACTGTGGAGGCAGGCTCTGAGGTCTTATATATGCTCAAGCCACGGTCAGTGTCTCGGTTCACTTCGTATGGCCTGCATAACAAGATGTAAAATTCTCAGCTCCTTCTCCAGCACCATTGTCTGCTTGCATGCTGCCATGTCCTACCATGATAATAATGGACTGAACCTGTAAACTATAAGCCATCTCATTAAATGTTTTCCTTTATAAGTGGTTGTGGTGTCTTTTTTACAGCAATAGAAACCCTAACTAAGACACATGGCTTCTGGGGACTTAGTTTTTCAGGCTTGAATAACAAGTAACTTCATCTACTGGGCTATTTCACTAGCCTCCCAATGTTTTATTGTAGTAAAATACATATACTGAAAACTTAGTCATAGTTTCAAAATTCCTACCCCCACACTAGTAACACAAGATCTAGAAATGTAGGATAACTTTCCTCTGATTGTATAATTTTTGAATTTTTGACTAGTGATTTAATGGCAGTCAGTTAGAATTCAGGGCCCCCCTCTTGACATAAGCTACAGTTCCTGTCCTTGAATTCTCTTCTAAGTTCGATGCATCTAGTGACTGTCTCTACTTGGATATCTTTCCAGCGTGTTAAACATGGAGCCCTAGAGAGAATATGTTTAATTAAATGAATATGTTTTATCTTTCTATTAGTCAAGACTCTTAACTAGCAGAAATTTGGTTCAAATAAACCTAACCATGAAGGAAGATCAGTTAGTGACAGGGGTATCTACCAGATCCCAGGGAGAGGAGTGAGACAGATTCAAGGACCTGACTGCCATTAGGACATGCTCTATCTACTCCTCATTTCTGACCTATATATCATTCCTTTTTTTCCACCAGACTGTCCTCACAGTGATGCCTGAGCATCACGTTTCCCAGGCTCCTGTGTTAGTATTCATAGATTTGCCCACTAGGGAGTGACGATCCTTTGGATATGAAGATGAAAAAATTCTAGAATGGACTCTGATTGGCCCAGCTTGGATCAAGAGCTCACTGGGTGTCAAGTATATGGAGGTACATTAAAAAATATTGAATATATATGAGTGCATTTTCCTCTCTGAATAACAGATCAGATTCTCACAGGAAGAGATATGTAATTAAAAGTTGTAAAGAACCACTACAAACACAAATGTCCCAAAGTACCTAGCTTTCCTGAGCCTCCTTTTTTTTTGGTCACTGGTACACAAGTGTTCTGGGAAGCTAGAATTTTCATCATGCTGTGATCAGATTCCCTCATTGATCATGAACCCATGTATCGTGTTATCCAGAAAGTTCTGTTAATTTTTCCCAGGCAGTTTTCATTCTTATTTCCACTGTCACGCTTCTTGACTTTCAGCAATCATCTTCCTTAGCTCATTAAACAATAATATCTTCCTAACCAGATTCTTATTATTCGTTCCTTTCCATTTAAATCTACCCTAGGAGGTGAATGTTGAAGCAGGGCCTTACTGTCATTCTTATGCCTAAAGATTAATGGTGGATCCTTGCCTACATGGAGAAACTTTCTGAGGTTTGGTTCTGTCTACTTGTCGATCCTTTTAGCAACTGAGCTCTCCTGAGTAAATGCTTTGGCTCAACCACACTCACTGTTCCAGGACCTATTCCTTCCAGCTTCAGTCTATGTGCACTTTCCAGATAGTTGTCTTTATTTTAAAAAGCAGGCTGCCCTCCTCTCTTTTCCACCTACCTATTTTTATTTTACTTTCTTCAACATGTAGTCCTGTACCACTGCTGTCAAATTTCTCTCTCCTTCTTGTGAAATACTACAGAACCTACTGTTTTACTTTCATTAACACTTAATTTTATCATACACTGTATTAATTTTTAAATGTCTTGGACATTTTGCTTCCCAAATAGATTGTGAGGGGACAGCATGCAAGACTTCCCTCATGTCAGTATGGCATGTATCACAGCTATACCCATGCAGGAGCACAAAGACCTGCCAAACATTTATAAATGGCATTGGGAAATATGTGATGGCTTGCTTGTGAATATTTTACATGAAATTTTCAGTTCAAAAAGAAAGGATTTACTAAAACCTTTTAACTAGTAGCTCCTCTTTGTGGATATGTTTTTAATTGTTAGTCTATAAATTATAAAGTATTCATCAAAAGGCTGAGGTGGGTGTTGGTGGGGAAACCATTGAAGATTCTGCATTAGAAGTCACTGGTTGGAGATCAAAAGGAAATGTGATTATGACAATCCATGAGAAAAATGTTAGTTTATATCAGCTTTTCTGAATCCTTTGGGGAGGGGGATGTAACTCAGGAGCGCTTGCTTAGAGTGTTCAAGGTCCCAGGCTCCATCTCCAGTGCTGGAAGAGAATCAGAGTACTTTCATTGCAAGATGACTCACGGTTTTCCAAAACAGTGTGCTCTGTTTTCTTATTTACATTTTATACAACTTTCCCCTGAGGGTGAGTGATAATGACATTTATGTTTGGGTCCTAAGCTGGTCAGTTTTTGTCAACTTGACACAAAGTAGGGTCACCTGGGAAGTGGAGATTTCAGCTGAGGAATTGTCTCCATCAGACATGTGGGTATGTCTGTGGTGGTGGTGGCCTGTGGGCATGGGCTATAGGGGCATTTTATTGATTAATGACTATGGGCAATACCACTTCTAGGCAGATGCTCCTGGGTTAGATATGAAAGGAAGCTGACCGAGTCAAAGAATGTAAGCCAGTAAACAACATTGCTCCAGGTCCCTGCTTCGAGTTCATGTCCCATCCTGACTTCCCTCAGTGGTACATCATGACTTTGGAGTCATAAGATAAAATAAACCCTTTCTTCCCCAAGGGAGCTTTGGTCACTGTGTTATCACAACCAACAGAGAAGCACAGTAGGACAGAGTGTGGACTGTACCCATCATTGTGTGCTCTGGAAAGTTAGTCATTTAGACTCAGAGCCTCATCATCTAAAACCTGAGGCTCCTCAGCTGATGTTAGGAGGATTAAGTGGGGAGGCATGTTTAAGACAGTGAAGTACTTGAGGCAGTAGGTGATCAATCAACAGTAACTGTCACTGTTTATTCAAGAGGGAAAGTTGAAAAGAAAACGTGGGCCTTGTGGCTTATTTATGACTTCAGGATGTCAATGGAGGGCATGCTGGGATGAGTACTCACACACAACAGGCAGATCAAGGATGGCCATGCTGACGGGTGCAGTCGGTGGCACTAGAACAGCCGAAAGGTCTAGGAGAAGGTTAGGGCACTTTGTGGATTTCTTACAAATCCTTCTTAGGACGCATATATTGTATTTCCAAATTACGTTACAGACTAAAATACCATCTTAATGAGAAAGGGTTTTTAATAAGTAAAACAATTAGGATTCTCAGAATTTGGGGTATTGATGACAGGGAAGTAAAGGAAATCCAAGAGAGGGGTTAAGAAGAAAGATGGCTTCGGTGTTGTTGTTCTCTGTCTCTGCCGGACCACATTCTTACCTTTAGCAATTATTAGATTTTTTAAAAAATTGCTCCAAGATCCCCAGTGGCAGCAGAAATGCTGTAGGTCCCAAATGGTGGTAGTGGGCCATGTGGCAGCAG
>LOEQ01013458.1:0-21474 GCA_001685075.1 Bramus lutescens | reverse complement strand
TTGTAAGGTGTAACCCTAAGTTTATATTGGTTTTTATTTGCTTGGTGCTCAAATAATAGAGAAAATCATGGAGTGAAGAGAGATTCAAGACATGCAAGTGGGAGACTTAAAGAGTCCCTCTGAGAGACGAGCTCCAAAGCTGCTATCATGTTTAATAACATGTCATGATCATTCCAGCCATTTCCACCTGAGGCCAAGAGACATTTGCACCGCTAATATTTTACAAATATGTTTCTTTAAGGGATAATATTCTCAAGTCTCAAAACACACACCAGATATTGAATTCTCCAAGAACTCCTAATTGGACTCTTGAGTATAAAAATTCTATCTATTTTTAAAGGACATTTGTATTTTAGCAGCAAATATTTTTGCAATAAAAAACATATTAATTATAAGAAAGATGCCTGTGCCAAAACCCTGAGTAACCACCCATAAATGGGCCTGCAACTACTCCACAATAATATGCCTAACAAGCTTACCTGATAAAGAGCTGATGGTGAAAAATGATAATGATAAAATGCACATGTGGAAACACTGTAAAAATAAAAAGCATTAAAATTCTTCAGCATAACTTTGCATATTAACTATGAAAATTCATAAATATTCAATCAAAGTATACCAAATGTAGTATATTACATGAATATCAAAGCTGTTTTTCAGCCAAAAAGAGACCTAGATCCATAATTTTATTGAATACTTCATAAAGCTTTATTTAACTAGATTTTATTCTCTTTGTGTGAGTCTCTTGAATGAACACATGCACAATTTAAACATGTATTCATAAACACCATTTCTGCTTTCAATGTTAATAACTTCTCTTGTTTTCATTTTTAGTTTTAAAATTGTATTTTAGTATATATTGTATACTAATGGTGTTTGTGCTCAGGAGGGGCATGTGCATGTTGATGTCAGAGACAAACTTGCAGGAGTAGGTTCTCTCCTTGTATTATGTAGATTCTGAAGATTGAATTCAGATCCTAAGGCTTGTCAGCAATTGATTTTATCCAACGAGCCATCTCTCAGACCTCACCAACTTTTACACTAACATCCATCTTGAAAGTAACTCTCAATAAAAACACCCAGTATGAAAGTATGAGTGCTTTATTTTCACACATATTTAAATTTAACGCTTACATTTTTGCTTTAAGTAATGTGAAAGAAAGTACAGAAAATTAAACTTTCATTGTTTACTCAGTTTTAAAACAATTATTCTTTGAGAATTTCATATATGCATACATTTTGATCAAATCCACACCCACTATCCTTCAACTCTTTCTATATACCCTATGACTTTCCTCTCTTAATTTCATGTACTATTTTTTCAAAGGCAATGAGTCCATGACTGCTACCAAGCTCATGGGTGTAGAGTCATTCGGTGGAACATGGGCAGCCTATTAGGAGACAACTCTGAAGTAAACTAACTTTCCTTCCCTGAGTTGCTAATAACTCTTCTATTGTGTGTCTGTATTATTCAGAGTTCTCTAGAAAAACAAACTAAAAGCACAGACTGAATATATATATATATATAATATTATCTTTATGCATATCAATCATATGCATATGGTCTACTAGAATGGTGGTCCAGTTAGCCAACTAATAATTATCTGTCAATAGAAAGTTCATGAATCCAGTATTTGTTCAGTCCATGAGGCTGGACGTCTCAGTTTTTCATTAGTTACATTGGTATCCCAAATAAACATGGTCTTCAACCAGTAAAGGAATGGACATGACAGCCCATATGAGGATAAGCATGCCAGCAGCAAGCACTTCCTTCTTCCATATCTTTTTTATATTTTGATGATAATGAGTTACTATTTTTATTAACTAAAATTTGTATGTATTTTACATGCCAATCACAGTTTTCCCCTCCCTCCTCTCCTCCCAATCCCCCCTCCAATCTACTTGTTTCCTATCTACTACTTCTCAGTTTCTACTCAGAAAATGGCAGGAATCCCATGAGGTCAACAAAGCAAGGCCCATCAAGTAGAGGCAGGACCAAGCTACTTGCCCTGCTACAACGCTGGACTAGGCAATCCAGCATGGGGAATAGAATCCCCAAAGTTAGCTCAAGTGCTAAGTACAGGTCCTCATCCCATTGCTAGGAGTAAAACAAACGGGCCAAGCTACACAATTGTTTCACACATGTAGAGAGTTTAGGCCAGTCCCATGCAGGCTCCCTAGCCAATGAGCTCAGGTTATCTGTCTCTGTGGGTTCTCCTACCAAGACCTTGACTCCCAAAGCTCTTACAATTCCTCCTCCCTCTCTTAAACAGGACTCCCAAAGCTTGACCCAATGCTTGGCTGTGGATCTCTGCATTTGCTTCCATAAGTTACTGGATAAAGGCTCTCTGATGAAAATTAGTGTGATCACCAATCAGATTGCAGATGACCTGTTTAGGCAACTTCTCCACTATTGCTAGGTGTCTTCTCTGGGGTCACCTATGTGGATTTCTGGGAGTTTCCCTGACTCCAGGTTTCTCCCTAACCCTGTTATGCAACACCTATCAAGACATTTCTTTCATTACTCTTCCCCTCTGTTCCAAATCCAACACACACAAAAAAATCCCTCATGTTTCCACCCTCCATCACTGCCCTCCAACCCCAGTTTAAGAAGAAGATTGATTCTATTTCCCCCTTCTCAGAGAAATCTATGTGTCCCTCTTTGGGCCCTCCTTGTTATTTCCCAGGGGCTATAGATTGTAGCCTGGTTATTATTTACTTTATAACTAATATTCACTTATAAGTGAGCACATAATATGTTTGTCTTTCTGGATCTGGTTAACCTCACTCAGAATGATGCTTTTCTAGTTTCATTCATTTGCCTGCAAAACAAACCTTCTTTTGTCATTTTACATAACAATTCCACTTCCCACTCCCCTCTCTCCTACTATTCCCTCTTCCAACCCTCTACCTCACCCCCCATTCACTCCTCAGAGAGGGTAAAACATGTTGCTCTGTGGAAGGGCCAAGGTCCTTCCTACTATATCTATGCTGAGCAAGTTATCCATCTCAAGAGAATACATTCACCAAAGCCAGTTCAAGTAGTAGGGATAAATCCTGGTGCTACTGCCAGGGGCTCCTCAGTGCCCCAGCCATACAAGTGTCACCCACATTCAGAGGGACCAGTTTGAACCTATGCTGTTCCTTCCCTGTCTGGCTGGAGTTGGTGAGCTCCCATTAGCTCAGGTAAACTGTTTTAGTGGTTGTCCCCATCATGGCCTTGGTCTCTTTGCTCATATTCTCACTCCTCCCACTGTTCAACTGGACATTGGGAGCTCAGCCCAATGCTCCTATGCAGGTCTCTGTTTCCATCAGTTGCTGGATATCGGTTCTGTTGTAATATTTAAGATATTCATTAGTCTGATTATGGGGCAAGGCCAGTTCAGGCACCTGTATTGCTTAGGGTCTTATCTGGGGTCATCCTTGTGGATTCCTGGGAAATTCTCTAGTGCCAGGTTTCTTGCTAGCCCCATAATTTCTTTCTCAATCAAAAATTTGTTCAACTACGCTCATAGCAGCATTATTTGTAATAGCCAAAACCTGGAAAGTATTTGGATGCCCCACAACCAAAGAATGGATAAAGAAAATGTGGCACATTTACACCTTAGAGTACTGCTGAGCAGTAAAAAAATAAAAAATAAAAAAATAAAAAATAAAAAAATAAAAAAAACAATGACATCTTGAAATTTGCATACAAATGGTTGGAATTAGAAAGAACCATCCTGGGTGAGGTAACCCAGACCCAGAAAGATGAACAAGGTGTGTACTCCCTCTTATGTGGATACTAGCTGTAAAGCAAAAGATATTGAGGCTGTAGTTAATGATCCTTGAGAAGCTAAGTAACAAGATGAACCCTAAGTAAAACATACATAGATCCACCTGGAAAGGGGAAATAGACAAGATCGCATGACAAAATTGGGAGCATGCTGATGGGGAAAGTATGGAGGGCAGAAGGGGAATACTAGGGGCAAGGAGAGTGGGGTGGAGATCTTGAGAGAATTGGATAGTCGAGATGGAGGAAGGACAAAGATGAGAGCAAGAAAAGAGATATTTTGATTGAGGTCATTGTTCTTTTCATAGATAAGTAATAATTCATTGTCAAAATACCATATTTTCTATATCTATTCTTTGTTTGAGGGGAACCTAGGATGTTTCCAGGCTCTAGTTATTGTGAATAATGCTGTTTTTAACATAGTTGTGCAAATGTCCTTGTGGTATGATTGAACATCTTGTGGATATATGCCCAATTTTGATATAGCTAGGTTTTGAGGTAGATTGTTTCCTAACTTTTTGAGAAACTGCCATATCAATTTCCAAAGTGACTGTACAAGTTTGCACTTCCACTTACCAGTGGAGGAATATTCTCCTCACATACTCTCTAACATAAGTTGTGATTAGTGACAAGTATAATATGGTATCTCAGAGTCATTTTGATTTTCATTTTTCTGGTGGCTAATGATGTTAAACAATTTTGAGTTTATTTTGGCCATTTGAGATTCGTCTGTGGAGAAATTCTCTGTTATAATCGACACCCAATTTCTGGATTATTTGGAATTTTGATGTCTAGTTTCTTTACTTCTTTATGTATTTTAGAGAAGAACCCTCTGTCAGATGTAGAGTTAGTGAAGACCTTTTTCAATTCTGTAGGCTTATGTTTTGTCCGACTGATGTTGTCCTTTGCCTTACAAAAGATGTTTGATTTCAGGAGGTCCCTTCATTAATTGTCAGTCTCACTGCCTGTGGTACTGTTGTTATATTCAGGAAGTAGTCTCCTGTGTCAACGTGTTCAAGACTACTTCCCATTATCTCTTCTATGAGGTTCAGTATAACTGGATTTATGTTGAGGTTTTGGATCCACTTGTACTTAAGTTTTGTGCCGAGCAATTGACATGGATATATTAGCATTCTTCTACATGCCAACATCCAGTCATGCAAACACAACTTGTCAAAGATTCTTTGTTTTTTTTTTTCCCCCCAATGGTATAATTTTGGCTTCTATGTCAAAAATCAAGTGTTCATAGGTTTGTGGATTTACATCAAGGCCTTTGATTAGATTCCACTGATCCACATGTCTGTTTTTATTCCAAGACCAAGCTGTTTTTATTACATAGCTTTATTAGTGGAGTTTGAAGTCATAGATGGTGATATTTCCAGAAGTTTCTGCATACAGTATTGTTTTAGCGTCCCTACCCTACCCTACCCTACCCTACCCTAGGTTTGTATTTTTTTTAATTTGTCCATGTGAAAATGAGTATTGTTCTTTTGGGGTCTGTGAAATATTGTGTTAGGATTTTGATAGGGAATGCATTGAATCCATGGATTGTTTTTGGTAAGATTGCCAGTTTTACTATATTAATCCTACTGATTTATGAGCATGGGAAATCCTTCTATTTTCTGATATCTTATTAAATTTCTTTCTTCAGAGACTAATGTTCTTGTCATACAGGTCTTTCATATTTTGGTTAGAGTTACCATGCATATTTTATATTGTTTGTGGCTATTATAAAGGGTGTTGTTTCCCTGATTTCTTCCTCAGACCATTGACCATTTGAATATAGGAGGGCTACTGATTTTTTTTAAGTTAATCTTGTATCCAGCCACATCACTGAAGGATTTTTATTATGGGTAGAAGTTCCCTGGTCGAATTTTGGGGTTCCTTATGTATATTATCATATCATATGTAAATGGCAAAAGTTTGACTTCCTCTTTTCCGGGCTGCCACCAGGAGGTATGGCAGATTTAAGGTAGATCTTCTAATCTTCCATGACTTGGATTCAGGGTGGTCTTCCCACTTCAAATAATTAAATCTTTAAAAATCCTTGTATTTATACCCAGACACTTGGATTTTAATTAATTCCATCTGTTGTCAAGTTGATAAGCAAAAATAGGCTTTGTAAGGTATAGCTTCATTTTTAATGTATCCTGGTTCTAAACTTTACTTGACTTTTCTACCCATTATCATTGACTTTTTAATGATTTTGCGTACTTCATAGATTCCATGTAAACTGTAAATTCTCTGCGAACTTTCATAAGTGAATCATTCAGTTTTATCAGCAGCCAAGTTCTAATCATCAGGATCATCTGATTTTTTTTCCAAATTCTGTGTTCATTTCCACTTCTTTGTGCAAATGTATGAAGGGAAATGAGGTTTTCAAAGAAACACTTCTCTCCAGTTCCTTGGTAGACTAGACGTCTCCACTTCATAATCTCACCTTTCACAACAATGATCAAAGAACTATAAAGTGGATAGGGGATAATTGGTTCAGTACAAAAATAACTGGGAGAAAGTCCTTAGGGATTGTCAGATGATAGCACTCAGGAAGTGTTGAAACAGAAGAGTTAAGTTCTCTGACATAGTTCCTCCAGTTGGCAATTTAAAACCTGTTCTATATTCTCTCTGAATGATGTCATGACTCTTTAGGGAGGTCAGCAGGGAAATATGGATAGTGTCCTACTCACTTGTAACATCTGTTTTGAGGAATCTACATTTCCACTTTTCAGATTGTGATAGCCAAAGAGCTGATAAGAAGCAATATCAGGGAGGGAAGGTTTATTTTGACTGAATGTGGGAGGGAGTACTTATTGTCCAATGGGGCTAGGAAGTCATGACAGTTATTCACATTGTATCCACAATCAGAAATCAGAGAGAAAATGCTAGCTTTCTCCAGTCCCCCAGCCATGGAATGGTTCTAACCATGTTTAGAGTGAGGTTTCCTATGTTAGTTAACTTAATCTAGAAAAATTTTATGAGCATGCCCAGAGGCTTGTCTCTTCAGACATTCTAAATCCTGTCAAGTTGATAGTATTAACCATAATACTAAGTAAAATGATTGGTCTGCCATGCTTGGTGGGAGTCAAGTCACACAGAGAAGCAAGGTACATCTCTCTGCAAAAGTCACAGGGTACAAACCAAGTAATCCTAATTGCTGGACATTCTAGTGAATGAACCTTTAGTGTTATCTCCCATCTTTTGAATGTCCAGCTATAGTTCTTCACCTTACTGAATAGGGGATGCAAGCATCTGCTCTTAATTTATCTTAATGTCGATTTCCAGAATCAGAAATAGCAATAAATGAGGTAGAGTTTGAGTTGCTAAATATTGATTTATTTATTTCAAAGTAATAACATACTTAGACAATTCTATTCCTCTATGGAATACTCTGTGAAAGTTCTATTAAACACACAGCAAGACATGATGTTTGAGAGAAGGGTAAGTGCACCTACGTGTCCCTGGAATTCTGTTCTGGGATGAACAGAATGATTCACAAAGAACTTCCCTAATGTTTCATTATGGGAGTACACAAGGGTGGCAAATGAGCGGCAGTGAGTAAGAAGTTTGGGCCTAGAAGTTGAGAGGACAAACTAATCTTACCAGCTATTTCTTGATGTCATTCAGGATGGACACTCAGTGAAGTGCTGCTTCCTGTCTGTTTTGTGTGCATCTTCACTCTTGGTCATAATGCGACTCTTTGCAAGTCTCTCATACCTCAGTACATGTTCAACAGAGAGGCAAGCAATGGCCCTAATGCACCTACACATCTATATAACAAAGGAATAGAACTGTGTGTGCAGACGGCTATGATACTGTAATCATCTGCAAGAATACACCTCTGCTGTACTCAGCCCCTGAAGTCCCGTGCCTGAAAAGGGCACTGAAAACATAGCTGGTTTATTAATATTTGCAAAATATTACTGCACTGCTGTATTGAGGGTGTACTTGGAAAGAAAGAGCAATCATAAGACTTCAAGGGTTTCTTTCCAAAGATGATATGAGTGATGATCTTACATAAGGAAGGTCACAGAGAAAAAGTCTCACTTTATCATGAAAACAAACTCTAAAATGGTAGATTGATTGAGTCTCTTCTAGGGATAGTTGGTCACTCTTTTCTGCTTTATTTCATAACCACTGTGAAAATTTGTACAGTTAGTGTTTCAGGATATGTTTTTATGGTTTGCAAATTGTGGCTTATTTTCTCTCTGCTAGGTCTGCTATCTTATGATGCAATATTGTAACCTTAACATGGCCTTCATGTATCTCTTCAAATATGTTAAAACTTTTATTAAAATAATTTTACAAAGAAGACTTCTCCTGTCAATGCCCTTCTAATGTGGTCTATGTTTTTATGGGGTTCCATTCATAAGGTTTTACATTTTTATTTTTGAGTTTTGGGCTTTACAAAATGGATAACTATGAATAAATGTGCTGGTTTTAATCTAAAACTTCAGAAATGAAAAACAATATTACCTACTAGAATGTTTTTGCAACATCCTTATATGTTTGTACATTTTAAGTGAACAGAAAATTATGTTTTAAAAATAATTGACATATTATCCCAAGCTGTAATAAAATTTTTTGAGTTATCATTTTCCAAGAAATTTTTGTTTTAACCTAAAATCCAATTGCTCAGAAGCCTGTATCCAAAATGTTTTTGTTTTGTTTCATTTCTCATAAAACAAAAGTATCATGGCATGTCTAATTATCATGTGATAAGCCATGTCAGATTTCATTTTTCACTTATTTCATTCTCTGCACCATTAAATGAGTATGCAATAGATCTGAAAGTTTCTCTTTCCTTTTCATTTGGGTTCAGTTGACATGGGAAGGTAAGAGGCAGTTCAGGAAATCCTGAATCTATCCAAATCCTTGAACGACAAATGCTTCTGCTCTTAAAGAGTGTAAAAAAGTTTGCAAATTTGCTCGTTCATGTATAAGAGGTTTTAGTCTTCTTGTGAGGGGTTCTGTGACAGTCTGTCATTCAGGACACTGTTAGTGTGTGTTTATTGAGTATAATGAAAACTTGTAGTAGTTTATTTTGACATAAGAGTTATATAAATGTTTGAAGATTTGAAACTACACTCAGTAGTTTTATTACACTTCTTGTGTTTATTAAAAATACGTGATTGTTGTGATTTGGGCAGCTATGTCTAAAGACATATAATTTTACTCATGTTCTCAGAACACTGAAAAGTAACAACACAAAATGTCACTGTGTTTATGTTTATAAACTGATACACATGCATACAGATACACAAATACTTTCAAGAACAAACACAAAAACTTATTAACAAAATAGG
This sequence comes from Bramus lutescens, assembly GCA_001685075.1. Taxonomy (NCBI): domain Eukaryota; kingdom Metazoa; phylum Chordata; class Mammalia; order Rodentia; family Cricetidae; genus Bramus; species Bramus lutescens. Next base: position 12,399 of record LOEQ01013458.1, on the reverse strand, counting down.
GAGAGGAAAAGTGAATGAAATATGAGACCACTTTATTGAAGATTTTATTTATGTGTGTGTAGGTCAGTGCATGTCTTAATTACATTCTTATTGCAGTGATAAGACTCCATAATCAAGACAATTGTGACAGTTTGAAAGAGGATGACCTACACAAGCAGTTAGCTCTGTTTGTCTCTCTGTCTCCGTCTCTCTCTCTCAATCTCATTCATGTGAATCAGATGTGAGCTCTAGCTACTGCTCCAGCACCATGGCTACCTGCCTTCTGTCATGCTTTGCATCATGATGGTTATGGTCTCTAACCCTCTAGAATCATGAGTACCAAAATAAATGTTTTCTTTTGTAAGTTGCTTTCCTCATGATGACTGGCCACAGCAACAGAAAAGTAGCTATGACAGGGTCTCAAGTAAGGACTTTAAATATTCTGCAAAGCAGGTTATAAATAGATGTGCTGTCATAGTTACTTTACAGTACTGTTTAAAAAGCATCCACTTAAAACAAAACATTCTGCGTATTTTTCAAAGAATCTAAGATAAAGGAATTGGCAATGAACTGCTGACTTGAACCCAAAATTGGGACCATATTAGCCATCAAGAGAGTCTGCTTTGTCCTTTGAAGGTCTGAAGTTCCACAATGACTTTCCTTTCTAGCTATTGATGCATTTTAATACAAGGCTGATTTATGCATATTGGTAATCTACAACATTGTCTGGACATGCTCCTCAATTATTTCAGGTGACTTTTGTAGAAAAGTTTTTACATAATCTGTATCAGCAGTTGTAGATTCAAGTTTCACTTTTACATCATAGATACAGCTTCATTTAAAAAATATTATTACCCAAACTCTAGCAGTTGTTGTAAATTTACCCTTTTCAACTTCATCACCTTCATGGAACTGAAGAGTTCATACACTCTAAATGTGGTTTTGTTTGGCATGAGTGTTGTGCTTGCTTGGATCTATCTGGAATTCCAATGGTTCATCTTCATTGTCAGCTTAAAAACACATGAAATAACCTAGGAGATGCTCCTGTGGAATTTTCCAGGTAGGTGAAATTGAAGAGGGATGACCCGCTTTACAATAGACTGAATAAAATGAAGACAAGATCTTGGGAGCCTTGAAAGTACCAGCATTTGTTTCTCTGCCTCCTGACTGCTAATTCAGTGTGATAGCTGCCTCACACTCTTGCTGTCGTGATGGAGAATAGCTTCAAATAGTAAGGCAAAGCAGATCTTCAGACCATTATGGTGTGTTTGCTAGGTATGCTGTCACAGCAGCAAGAAAAGTGATTGATATGGGGACCAACTCAATATTCTCTGAAATCAGCAATAAGACTGCTTTGCCATGCTATCACTCCAGTACTCACTAAAGCTGCTCTTCATTTTTCTTCATGATTTTTCCTTTGTAGTCACAATTTGACTAACCATTTGGCAGAAAGACTGTGTGCTGTTTCTCACAACATTCTGCATACTTTGTTAGCTTCCTCTCTCTACTTCTTGATGATGTGTAAGAAAGGTGAGGTTTTTTCCTTATTCCTGGAATACATAATGCTCATTGCTTTGCTAATATTAATAGTACTATGTATTTAGAATTAGGGGAGCAAAGACTAGCCAATTAGTATACGTTTTTGGATTATGTACAATCTTCTATATAAATATAAGTTATCAAACCTAGGAAGTCATAAGAGCAACATAAAGATGACAAACTGATAAAACAGTAATAAAAAGCTTTTAAATACTGGGAAAAAAGACATTGACACACAGACATGAACTTGGTAGGATTTTTGAAACATGATGTAATAGGTTGCTGAATTCAGAGTGGACACAAAACTTCAATATATGGAAAATATAGTATCTGCAAAATTAAATAAGGTGACTCAAAATAAAATCAGGCATGTCAATAAGTAGGCATTATGAAAGTAGCATACACTGATTATCTGAAATATGAACATCCTGGGAACTTGAGTATCACATGAGAACTAATAAAAATACATGTTCTTGAGATACTCAAGGCATACTAATTCAGAATCTGAGGAAGAAATCCAACCATACATCTGCGTATGGATAAGGCCTTCAGGTGATGTGGCGCTGCGGGAGAATTGTCTGTATTCTGTCAATCATATTTTAAAGAAACGCTGATTGGCCAGGCAGGAAGTATAGGTGGGTCAACCAGCAGACAGGAAGTAAAAGCGGGGCAATGAGAACAGGGGCATGTTGGAAAGGAGGAAGTCATTCCTCTCACTCCTGCACAGATCACCAAAGAAGCAGGATGTAATCTACCCAGCTAAGAAAGGTACCGAGCCATGTGGCTAACATAGATAAAAACAATGGGTTAATATACGCTACAAGAGCTAATAAGTAGCCTAAGCTAATGGGCCAATCAGTTTTATAACTCAAGGAGATCTTTGTGTGATTTTCTTTGGGGCTTGACAGCTGTAGGGTACCAGGTGGGACAGAAATCCCAACAAACAGGCCCCTCATGTTACAATGTGGCTGAACAATTTGTTTGAGAGACAGAACTACAGTTGTACATGGAATGACTTGCATTTGACTACAATACTGTTATCAAGTATTTTCTTCATTATGTTCAGTGTTCATGTAGTTTATTTTTATCTCCTATTAACTTCTGGTCTGAACATAAATTTATGTGTCAGCTTCTACAAAATGTTGGCAATTTAGAATACTAGTTTAATTATTATTAGGTTTTGTAAAATACTTATTTCTTTAAATGCAAAGAAAACTGTAGGATAAAATCAATTTATACATAAATAATGATATTATGTGATGGAGAAATGGTTTAGAGGTTATGAGAGATTGCTGCTTTTGGAAAGAATCCAGGTTCAGCTCTCAACACTCACAAAGTAGCTCAAAACCACATGCAAATGCAGCTCCAAGGGCTCTGATGCCCACCTCTGGCCTCTTTGGCCATCTATAACTATACACACACAAATACAAATAAAATGAATATTTAGAAATTGAAGACATTTCATTACATTTAATATAGAAACCTTGAATTATTGATAATTAAGGAATACTAAGTTTGAAAAATTACTTATTATTATTATGTGTGTGTCTGCATGTATGTAAGGTGGCTTCTATATGCATTAAATCATAGAATTAATTTCTGAAACACAATTGTAAAATAGACAGGAAAATTGTGTGTAAATGAATCCCTAACATTTTTATAGGTTAAATTGATTAAATAAACGTTTATAAATTCAACCAGAGCTCCAGAATGATAAACAGGGTTTGTGTACATGTAATGCATTGGTATGTAAATTATTTTCTGTCTTCCTTATCTGGTGATGCTATTAAGCTTTCTATTGCATTTGTTGTGAGACTTAAATGGGATCACATATGTAAACTTAATTAAAAATTTTCTTCAATGAGGACATCCATGTATAAATAGTACCATTGTTCTAAAGTTATATTGAAGAACATTCACTAAGCTATGTTTCTTAGGTAGATTTAAAGAAGCTATAAAACTCAATGGCCAATGATATGAGGCAGTAGGTAAAAGGGTTTTTTTTTGCCAAGACTTATGACCTTAATTTTTTAATACCTAGAACTTACATAATGGATGTACAGAACTGACTTGATTTTTAGATTTTTATTAACTCCCTGATAATGATTGAGATGTGTTTTGATCATAGTCTCTCAAATTTCATCTTGATCCCCATTACCACTCCTTACTACCAGTCATATCTTGTCCTCTTTCTTTTTTTAATTTGTTTACACCTCCAATTTGTGCTGTGCATGTATTTCCAGGCTTGGAACTAACTACTAGAGTGTAGTTTATCTACCAAGAGACATGCCTTTAAAGACATTTGATTTTCCCTAACCCCAGAATCCATCAACTTTCCATAGCTCTCCAACTAAGGTGGAACCAGATGGTCTGCTTCCTACTCCAAGCTAAAATGTTGACTTGTTTGAACTTATTAGGAAATCACAGCTACTGTGAGTCTTTAGACAAAACTGACATTTGCAAGTTTACCTATGAACTCTACACATCCAAGAATAGGATTTGAGTGCATGTGCATATACACAGAGAGAGAGAGATATACAGATACACAGACACACAGAGATATATAAGAAGATTAGAGATGTTGAAATTTGATAGTTGCTGCACTAGCCTCAAATATTAAAATTAGACACCTTGAGATACAATGACCAATGCTCTGATTATTGGATGTGGTGTGAATATGGAATCCAGTATAACCCTAGGCAAATAGTGTAAATCCAATTTACAGACATTTTTCATCCCCTCTCCATCTCATTTCTTTGATGTGAATTTCTAAAAATTGCTCATTATTTGAATTCTCTTTCAAAGAACATCTGTGAAAATATTGGTTACCTATACAGTATTTGCAAAATAATGAAAAGTAACACCGAGATCTGAGTATCTGAGAGACAGGGATGGTTGCTACAGGGACAAAGCTCACACACTGAACAACTTTACTGTCTCATAGACTACATTTGCACTTAACTCAAAACACCAAGAGGTCAGAGAATAATTCTCATGTTTAAATCTTTTATTTATTTTTTATTTATTTAATGTGTGTGTGTGTGTGTGTGTGTGTGTGAGAGAGAGAGAGAGAGAGACGTCATGTATATGAAGCTCAGAGGACAAGTATTAACTTTCAGGTGTCAGGAGTCTTTTCTGTCCTTCCACCTTGTTGAATCTAGGTCTCTCCTTATTTCTGCCCCTTTCCATTCTGTACTCCAGGTAGGTTGGCCAGGGAGCTTCTTGTCTATTCATCTGTTTCTGTCTCCCAGCTCCAGAGTAGGACATGCTGGCTTGAGAGGTGTGTGCACTACTGCATCTGGCTTTATAAGTTGATTCTGGCAATTGAGCTCAGGCAATCAGATTTTCAATGAAATCACTCTTAACAGCAGAGTCATCTCCTTGACCCTCTGTACACTTTTGAGGAATACTAAGAACAAATGAAATTCATGCACACATTATTTTGTTAAAAATTGCAATGACTGTTCATGTTCTATTAACTTCTCAGGTGGTTATTTCTTAATATCATACACATGGAGAAAAGGTTGAAACATATGAGTTCTGGGAAACACACATTCAGACAGCAACAATAAAGTCCAAGGTTATTCCTCACCTACAGAGTACAGTTTGACAAATACTACTTGTATCATTGTAGAAAATGTTGTTATCTCAGGTAATGGGGTTTTACCAAAAATCACTGGACCTTTTATGTAATAGTTTGTTTCCGGGGTTCTCTTACTCCATTGGCTTTTAAGTAATATGTCATAATTTCAGTAGGCTACGATGTCTTATCTTGACAAATTTGGATAAGGCTTTAATAAGCACAAATCTATGTAAATGTTTTCTCTTGTCCAATTGGTTCCTGTAAGTAAATACACATAAATATAATAGATAAGTTGAAGAGACTATATATTTATTTTGTTTTTCCTAATTATTTATTAACTTTTAATATATTTTTCTTATATTCTTCCTCTTCTCCAAGACCTTCCAGATCCTTTCTTCCTTATCCACCCAAATTTAAGTTCTTTCTCAGTATATATATATGGCAGAATAGCTGAGGAGGATCTATATATATATATAAAACCGAGACTACTCAAACCAAGAATCACAAATAAATAAAATATCACTCAAAATGAATACAGTAAAATCAAACAAAACATGCACACAAGCAAAAAAAAAAAAACTCGAGGAGTCTGTTATTGACTTCCTGAACATGAAACCTACCCTAGAGAGATTGTTATACCCTGTGTCACTCCAATGGATAAAACTGATTTTTCTTCTCCCAGCAGGTATAAATGACAGTTCCATTGTTAACCTTTATCCCAGTGGCTATGTTTTCATTCATTCAATTATCAAAAAATATAACAATATAAGATAAAATAAAAAACTAATAAACTATCACATTTGAATTGGATAAAACAAACAAGCAGAATACAAGAGAATGCACAAGAATCAGACACCTACTAGTTCACACACTCAGAAAACCCATCAAAATATTACACTGGAAGCTATACTAGAAGTGCAGAATACCTGGTGAAGACCTGTTCACACCCTGTCCATCTTGCTACGGACTCTGAATTCATAAAAGCTTTGCTCATGTTGTCTTAGAGGGTCTCATTTTTTGGAGTCCTTCATCCGCTCTGGCTCTTACACCTCTTTTTAAAATGAATATTCCTCCTTTTATTAAAAATAGATTACCATATAGTGTATACTTACTAAAATTTCCCCTCCATCTACTCTTCCTAGATCCTCCTCAGCTATTCTGCCATATGAATCCACTCCATTTCTGTCTCTCATTAGAAGGAAACCAGGATTCTAATAGACAACAGCAAAACATGACAAAATAAAAATAAAATGCATTATGATGAATAAAAACCATCACCTCAAAGTTGGACATGTCCAAACAACAAAAGGACTAGAAGCCCAAGAGAATACCCACTTTTCACACACTGAGAAATCCCATATAAACACTAAACTGGAAGCCATAATACATATACAGAAGAGCTGATACAGACCCATGCAGGTCATGTGTTTGTTGTTTCAGTCTCTGTGAATTTTTATGAGCCTTGCTTTGTTGACTCAGAGGGCCTTGTTCTGGTGTTTTACATCCTCTTCGGCAATTACACTCTTTCTTCCTCCTTTTCCAAGGGGCTCCCTGAGCTTGAAGTGATAGATTTGAGTAAGACATTCCATTTTGGACTGTGTGTTTCAAGTTCTCTGTCTCTGCAGAAAGTGTGGACGTGAGGTTCTGTATTTGTTCCTAATTGCTACAGGAGAAAGCTTCTCTGATGCTGGCTGAAGAAGTACTGTCCTATCTTATTAAGTACTGAGTTCTAGCTTAACCAGCACCAAATAACTACTGGTATAACAGAATATCATTAGGAGTCATTTTTTTTAAAGAACAGTAGTATTTCATTTTACCTTAACTTTCTTAAGTCTTTGGTACTTTGTCATACAAGTCCTGTTGGTTCCATCTCATGGAGTCAATCTTAAGTCAAATCAGACATTAGTGGGTTACTCCCACAAACTTTTTTTTTCTTATATCATTGACTTAACATATTTTGCAGGCAGGAAAGCATTATAAGTCAAAGGTTTCGAGGCTGGGTTCGTGTATAAATTTCTCTTATCACCATCTGTAGATTATCTTTCCATATCAAAGACACTAGAAAATATGAATAAAGGGTCTATAAAGACACCAGCTCAACTTCTCTATGTTCAATTAGTTATTTCAGGTTTGTCTTCAGTAACGGGCCCTTGGTGTAAGTTTGTGGAGAGCAAGCTACGGTCTTAGCAACGTGGATGTTTGAGGGGTTTTGCATAGGACACCTTTGCCCAACAACTCAATTGGATATAACTTAGACCTGGTATTACAATTTTCATTTGGTGATAAGAGATGGTCAGTTGGGACTGTATCTCCCCCATTATTTGGAGACTTTGTTAGAGTCAACTTCATATATTTTAGGAGGTTTCCACAACACTTGGTTTTCATACGTCCCTTCAAAGACCCCCTCCATTTCAGCTGTCTTTTCCTGTATCCTTAATCCTCTTGATATGATCCTCCTGTACCAGACCTCTGTACCCTCACTGCACCCATAAAATCTACTCTATTTCCAATTTCCTGAGAGATCCATTTAATTTCCCTAGTCCTTTCCTCTATGCCTAACATCTCAGGGTCTACAGACAGTAGCTTGGTTATCATTTATCTCACAGCTAATAGTCACAATATTCACATAGAAGAAAAAACATACCTTATTTATCTTCTGAGTCTGGGATACATCATCCATGATGATAATTTTTTTTCTAGTCCCATCCATTTGTCTACAAATTTCATGATATCTTTTTCAGATGGTTAATATTTTGTCATGTAAATGTACCACATTTTCTTCATTCTTTCATTAAGTTATATCTAGTTTGTTTTCAGTTCAGGGTATTAAGAGTAGAGTAGGAATGAACATGGTAGAACAAGTGTCCTTATGATAGAGTGAAGCTTCCTTTGAGTAATTGCACAAGAATAATAAAGCTAGATCTGTAGGTAGTTCTATCCCCATCTTTCTTAGGAACCAAGACAATGCTTTCCACAGTGACTATACAAGTTTGCATTTCACCAGCAATGAATGACTATTCTCCTAATCCCACATCCTTGACATCATAAACTGTCACTTGTGGTAATTATTGATTTTAGCCTTTCTGATGGTTCTAAAATGAAATCTCAATGTAGTTTTGATTTGCATTCCAAATACTAAGGATGTAGAACATTTCTGTGTTTCCCAGTCATTTGTGCTTCCTCTTTTGAGAACTCTCTCTTTAGATTTGTCCCTCCCCTCAGAATAATTTTTTTTCTCTTTTGGAAATTAAAGAATTTTATTTATTTATTTTAACTTTTAAAAATTGATTCTGTTTCTTTCATATGTTGCCTCCACATCATGTCTCCTGATATTACCTACCCATCCACAAATAAAACAAAATAAAATTTAATAGAAGAAAGGGAGCAAAAAGGAAGAAAATGAGAATCTCGTTGCTGAAGCTGCAGTATGATACAGTAAGTCATGCAGTAAACTCTTTTATTGATGGATCTTTTTTTATGTACATGCATCCATCCTAAAGAATCATGGGTCTGGTTTGAGGCCCCAGGGTCTCTCCTACACCACTGGCACTGGGCCCTTGCTGGGACACTTTTTGGACATGCCGTTGCTGCCCTGCTTCATGAAATAGAGATCTTGTAGCCCTGGATCCACAGGTCCCGCCCCTCAACACCCTCATCCCAATGTTCCAGGAGATCTCTGATTGGTGGATATTGGCATGGGCCAACTCATAAACCTAGTTCTGGGCCTGGGTAGGTAGTTTCAGGGCTGATGCAATGACTAGCTCTCCCCTGTCTTCACCACCAGGGTGACTCTCCACCATTGCCCTGGTTAGATCACCCCTTGCAGTGATGAGCAGGGCTATCGAAGTATGTCACTGTGGGGGTGGGCTTGCTTTGAGTTTTATATATGATCAAGATATACCCAATGAAACAGTTTATTTCCTGATTCCTAGAGATGAAGATGTTGGACTCTCAGCTCCTTTTCCAGTATCATGTTTGCCTGCTTGCTGCCATGTAGCACTGTAATAATAATGGACTTGTATTCTCACCTGAAACTAGTTCTAACTCTTTCTGACCACATATCCATATGGACGTCAGGAAAACTGGATGTCACTCAACTATATCAAAGTTAGATACCCAAGCAACTAAACTAAACTCCCTCCAACAACATTTCTACCAACTCCAGATCTTGTATAACATATTCATTAAATACTATTTGAAGTTTAAATTTTTAAAGCTTGAAATATTAGAATGGCCTTTAGTATGTTTTCCTAAATGATAAAAATAATTTAGAAATGATACTGATCTTATTTTTGGTAAAATCACAAATGAGCATTCTGATATGTTCTCTCCTTCATATTTTTGTGAGATTTTATGCTTATCTAGACCTCCTCCTTTTATATTTTTATTAGTTAATTAATGTATTTTACATACCAGCCACAGTTTCCCCTCAATCTTTTCTTACCATTCCCTCCCAACCTCCCTTGTATTTTCCTCATCCCCTCTTCTGCCATCGCCTTTCAAAAGGGGTAACACCTCTCATGGGAGGCAATAAGCATAGCATATCAAGTGGAGGCATCACCAATATTTCCCCCCCTGCATGAAGGCTGAACAAGACACCCCACCATAGGGAATAGGTTCCAGAGAACCAATTCATGTAACAGTGACAGGTCCTGGTCTTTTTCCAGGGACCCAACAAAAGACCAAGTTACAAATCTATCACCCAGATGCAGAAGACCTAGGTTGGTCCCATGCCATCTTCCTAGTTCAGTTCTACTGTTTAAAAGACTCTAATTTCTCACTGGCTTCATAAGGGGTTTATCTCGTTATTCGATATGATTTCTTTCTCCCTGGTAACTATTAATAATTCTCCAGTAAGGCATGCAGCCTAAAAATCATTTACCCCACATATGTGGCAATTTTTGTGGGTAAACATGACCTCTACCATATTCTGAGAATCAGTCTTTCACCACCATGGTAGATAAAAATTCAAATTGGTGATGCTTGGCCAGCAGGTAAAACCATGAACTAAAGTTGGCAGAAAAAAAAAGAAGCATATGGAAGAGTCTCTAAAGCATATTGGCAGATGAAATTATACCTTTAGAAATGGAATATTACATGTGTAGAATTAAAGTAATCTTGGGCTATTATTAAATTCCATAATAGCCATTCAATGTTAATTCTGTATCTGATTTTACATCATTATGGCTAAGGGACAAAACCTTTACAATGTGCTCTTACCAGACCGCTTGCTTCCAGCAATCCTAATGACAAGAGTGACATCAGCTATCATGAAAACCTTCATATTGTTCTAAACCTATTTCTTTCTGTTCCTAGCAGACTAATTGGAAAGGGTCTTTGTTTACAGTTTCCTTATTTTTTTTGATAGCTGTGAAAAGTTTGTGGGATTACTTCTACATTGGAATATGACACATAGGACAACCTTAACCCATGTTCCCTGTGATTATTCTGACCTAAATATCAATACACCCATTTGGCAGAGAATAAACTACTCTATACCTTTTGCAATAATAGCTGCGTTTAGTGTTCATGAAGGTGTATATCAGAGTGCCTTAGATACAAATTCTACTCATATGTGTGGTTGTACTGTAAACTATTGGAAAAAGCCTCATGATGTTGCAGCACTCTGTTGTGTATGAGCATTACTACTTGTTGAAATCAAATGTGTCTCTGAGGGAGAACAGCATGAAGTTTGCAAGCGGGTCTGTAGTACCTTGCAGACATGCTTAGTAAATCTTGCCTTGCTTTAGATCAGCACCTGTACCACCTGAAGTTTCATTTTCTATCCAAAGCACAAACAGACAATATAAGGCAACTGTGAATTTCATATAGTTCATGTTCTTTCCTATTAGTAACAGGAATAAGAAATAACAATATGGCCTTGTTTAAGAAAATAGAAAGTCTTTATTAGACCACTGGTGACTACACTAGGTGACTGTGACCTAAACTCCAATCCTTTCTTAGGGTGAGTTTTAAGTGTTAAAAACAACATGCTGTGTTGACACACTTCAGTTACTTAGAACTATTAGCCAGAAGCAGAACTACAGAAGCAAAAAAATCAAGGTTGATACATTTAGGGATTTTCTCACAACTGTGAAGTTTCATGGATTAGTTCTTTTTTTGTTTGTTTGTTTGTTTTATTTTTGTTTTTGTTTATTGGGTGATGCTGACTTTGTGGTGGGTTTCAAGGCCAGAATGATATTTCAAATATAGTATCAGTTGTGCTAAGGACAGGGATCCTGGGTTGGTGTAGAGACCTGTTACAACATAAGTAAATACATGAATAGATACCACATACACACACACACACACACACACACACACATGCACACAATACAAATACACGTAATCATACAGGAGTGGTCTTCATTATTGAAGAAATTATTTGAACGTGCCAATAGTGCCAACCTGAAGAAACTTTGTATTAAGTTATTGTTTTTTTCCAGCATACACATACACACTTAGCCCAGCATTTCTTTAGAATGCACCTCTGGCAGATCAGACATTATTGATGAAATCTATTTTGAGTAAATGTGTTTAAGAGTTGCATTTAGTCAAAGCACTTAACAAGTCATTCAACCATTGGTCACTGATCAATATCATAATAAGGACCATTAACTAAAAAACTTTCTCATAGGAATAATTTTTAAAATTCATATAAGCAGAAGTAATGTATTATGTGTGTACTAGAAGGAAAATACATTAAATATATATAATTATCCATGCAATGAAAATATTTGAAAGAGTATTTATTTGTGTGGTTGGGAAACATCAAGGGGTAAAAGTACCTGTGGTCACTCCTGATGATGAAATCAACCCCCAGGACCCACTCAGTAGGGGTAGGAAAGATCCAGCTCCTGAAATCTCTCCTTTAACCTCCACTTTTGCATACAAAATGGGGGCATTAAAATTTGCATTATTTATTTTTTGTAATTATTCTTAAATGTATCTGTGAACTTTATATTTTCATTGTGTCCATGAATACCAGTTATAAAAATCAAGAAAAAGAATACTACTCAGTTTAGAAGTCTGTTAATAAATTTGATTTCTGGAAATGCAATAATCATTGTTTTGATTCATTTGAACAGTATTCATTGTGTCATCTGACATATTAGCACATGATATTCATAGTTACAAATGTGGGTGATGATGTTACATTACAAGGCAATTTCAGTCAATAACATTTTAACATCACAAAGTAAAAGTTAATTTTGGTTACAGGTTTCTCAAATTAAAGCTCATATATAGCTCCTATGCCTTGATTAAATCAGAGAAAATGTCATAAGAGATACTGAAGT
>LOEQ01013457.1:5052-17538 GCA_001685075.1 Bramus lutescens | reverse complement strand
TGTGTGTGTGTGTGTGTGTGTGTGTGTGTGTGTGTGTTGGACTGAACAGCTGTGGGACCGGGTGGGACAGAAACTTCCATCTATTCTATATTGCCTTTAGACACTTTAAAGAATTCCTTTTTCTGTGTCGTTCTGCATCCTGTCAAAAGCAACTCCCTAAGTGGGGCTAGATGGTGTGCTTCTATGTAATGATGTGGACTCATGCCTTGGAACTAGTATCTGGAAACTTTGAACAGGTTTCCTAGAGAAAAGTCTGGAATTCCGTGTGCAGAGAGAGCAGCTCTGTATCCTCTTTTCTATTGGTGTCTAAGGCTTAGGCATCCCTTCAGAATTTCATTTTCATTCACAAGCCTTTATGTGGTGCCAAAACCAAAGTGACAAAGATCTTGGGTGGGATCTAAAGCGTCACTCTAAGCATTGGGTATAAAGTCTTGGTAGCCCATCTGTGGTGCTGTTGGGCAGAAGCGGAACTTAGAAAGGCACAGCTTAATGAAAAAAGTAGAGAGGCCAGCGGGGATGCATTCTGGAAAAGAGTATTAGGCAGCCGAATGCTTCCTGCCTTTGCTTTCTGACTGCCATGGGGTGAGCTGCCTCAGAGCGACAGACATCAAAGCCAGCTGGTCATGGACTGAAATAGGGAGGCAAAGTAGACCTCCTCTCCATCAAAGTTTTTTTCCCGGTACTTTTTTCATGGTGACAAAAAAGCATGCAACTGATAATCACAAAATTCTCTCATTAATCCTGTTTCTTCATTCCTGACCCTGACCCTTTATCTAAGTAACCATTTTTAAACTTGTTTTGGTTTATTACTGAAAACATGGACATTGATATATTTGTACCCATATTTCTCTCTCCTACTCAGAGGGTGTCATCTACCAACACCACTCCTCTCTCTCTACTTCTTGTATGTGTCTCTGTTGGGTGGATGTGCAGTGGCATGTTCCATCTGACCTCTGCTAGACACCCATGCTATTTATTTACCTCTGTACTCATTCTCAGGCACCATGTAACAAACCACCATAAATTTAGGGAATTATGCTTAAACAACACAAATATTTGGGGGTTGAGAAGTAGTTCCGCTATGAAAAATACTGATTGCTCTTCCAGACAACCCAGTTCTGTTCCCAGCACCCACATTGTTGTTCACAGCTATCTCTAACTCCAGTTCCAGGGGATCTCCCAGCTCTCTTTTAGGCTCCATAGGAACCAGCCATGTATGTAATGCACAGACAAACACATGTTAAGAATAATAAATAAATGTTACAAACGTATTACCTCAGAGTTTCTGTGAATCGGGAGTTGAGGACCACATAGACTGAGTCCTTGCATGGCATCTCCCTGGATGTAAAAACGAGGCAGTAAACACACCCAGGTCCTTGGGTGGCTGGCAGTTCAGTTCCTTGCCGTTATAAGTAAAGTCCTTGCTTTCTTGGCCACTGTCAGTGGTCTTAGACACTCTTAGAGCATTCTTCCTACTCAAGTCCTCCCCACAGCTCCCCACCTTGTGCTCTTAGGAATATTCTCAGGAACAGTTTTTACGAAGCCATTAAGAGACTCTTTAAAGGGCTCATTCATCAAGCCAGGTGTGCCTAACATAATCTACATTTTCATCAATTCAAAGTCAAATGATTAGAGACTTCAGTTACATTAGATTACTTAACCTAATTCTGAGAGGGATACCCTGTGATAGTCAGAGATTCTGCTTCCACTCAAGAAGAGTTTACACAAGGTATACACCAAGGGACAACCACAAGGCCCAGCACAGAATTGTGTCTCTACCATTAGCATACAAACTATGCCACAGTGAAGAGATCTGTATATATGTAATTTTGTAATTTTGTGAATGTATCATTGGGATAAATTTTGAGAAGAAGGATTATGCATGTGTATTTTTGCTATATATTTTAAAAGTTACCTCCATAGAGGTCAGACAGTTTTGTGTTCTCAGTAGCAATAGGAAAAGAAGATTGTTTTCCAACAGATTCAGAGTATTTTGTCAAATTTTGGAGGAGTCACTCTTAATAAATAGTATCTTATCCCAGTATAACTTGGAGTTTTCTTATTAGGAGAGTTAAAGTATGTTTTTATTTGAAAATATCAAAGGGTTATTTTGACCCTATCAGAGGAACGGTGGCATCAGCAGCTGAGTTTCAACAATGCTCTGTGCTGTGGTCAGCAATGGTAAAGTTGAGGTGTCCCAGGCCTTGAATAGGCCATGGTGTTCTTCCCCAAGGCTGAGTCTACAGAGTCATCTTGGCCATGGTCCTGACGGCCTGATCTGCCATTATGTCTACTTGTACTAATAGACTTCTTCCTCGGCCTTCCTGGAAACTCCAGGAGCAATTTCATATTCTTTCCATAAAATCCTTTTTCTGTTTTATTGACTGAGACTGATATATCTTCATTTTTTCTACTGTAGAAGTTAATGGTGACTTCCTGAAATGTTTTTATATAAATCAAAATTATTTCAATGAAATGTAAATTAACTTGATGGCTATTTAAAAATGAGAAGTCTCAAGTTTTTTGGCAAGAAAGGGAAGTTTAAATTACAATGATCTTGACATAGCATATTGTCAGCTTTAATGTCCAATTTATTTCTACTTCTTATTTCTAATAAGTACTTAGTCACAAAGATGTGCATTATTATAACCTGGATGACCTCACTGTTTCCTTCATCTTTGAATAGAATTCTGTTGCACTTACTACTTCCACATCCCCTGGAAAGTCAAAGTTGTTCCTCAAGATTTCTGCTAATTCTAATAATTGCTTGGCCTCCCTCCACTCCCAAGTTCTGAGGCCCCTGGGTTCTGCTCCATCCCACCCTATCATAACCCCTTGCCAAGGTTCAGATCTGCCAAGGTTTTATAGACCTAATAAGTCAACTGACTCATCGACCATATTTCCATATGGGAGCAGGAATAGGAGGGTGTCACATCAAGTGATGGTTTGCTATGTTGTTCTTATTTCTTTTATTTGGAGGAGGGCTATCTGGTTCAGTATTCAGGATTAAATCCCAGCTAAGTATGTCCCCAACCACTAAACTACAACCTTAGCTTATGCAATGTCCTTGAAGGTAAATCAAAGATCAACATTTTGTTGACTCTAATTTTCCCTCTTTCTATTAAATACAGACAGAGGTCATGGTCACTCTCTGAAGTTTCAGGACCCACAGACCTACTGCCTCCTTTTTAACCCAACAGTAAGCTCTTGTGCCTTGTTTCTTCGGGCATTTTCTTGTTGTGATGGGTCTGATGCCCTGAAAAGAGTTAGAATTAGAAAGGCAGCTGCAAGAAGGAAAAGCTACCTTACCTACATTTGGGTAAAACTGAGCAGTCAAAAATCCAGTTTGTTTATACATTTATCAAAATATGATTCCTAACAAAGACAATTCTAGAAGGAACTTTTGTGCAGTGTTTAACGCTATGTATTTTCCCTGTGGAATTTAGAATCACAACTGCCTTCACTCAGTTTTCAAAACACATCCATAGCAAATACCACTGAAATTCTCCAAGACATTGAACAGACTGTTAGTCAGCCCTTCTTCTGTCTCCACATCAGTCAGGATGTCCTGAGCAAAGCCTTACTCATTGCTACTACTTTTGTTAATCACAAACCCAGACCTCTGTTTCAAGATTCAAGAGCACAGAAACTCTAATGAACTCTGCCTGGTTGCCAGGAACTGATACGTTATTGGCTTTCCTATTTTCAGAGCATCAAAAAGTTTGAGTACTCTGCCACTTCCAGCATTTGTTTTGTTAAAAAGCAAATCGTCCTCTGGCGTGATTGTGTCCTGCACATCTGTTGTGGGGCACAGGAGGCAGTTATCATCACCCTACTTACCTCACAGCAAAGTGTTTGCCTCTACTTCATGGAAGACTCAATGGGTGAGCCCTCTGAGGCCTCAGAACTATCTCTTCTCTGTGACCTGAAGGCCAACAAAATGTCCCAGCACTCAGGAGGCAGAGGCAGGCAGATCTCTGCGAGTTCAAGGCCAGCCNNNNTAGTTCCAGGACAGGCTTCAAAGCCACAGAGAAACCCTGTCTCGAAAAACAAAAACAAAAAGATGGATACCAATGAAAATAAGAGCATTACCATTTTAGTAACTTGGATGAAAAAAAACTGAATTAAAGATCATCAATGTAGAAGCATCGAATTAAGAAGGCAGTTCAATCAAAGTCCCACTGGCAACTTTGAAAATGCCTGTACAACCAACAGTTTCCCTTGGGGCCTTTGAAATGACACCACCTGTGGTCCTGAGGTTGATGTGTGGTTCAGGGGCTGTGCACATTAGTAGGCATACGTAGCGGCTGGAGAGGAAGATACAGAAGCAGAAGAAGATGAATCGAATGTAAAACTCTTAAGTGATCTGCCCTGGAAGTAGTAAGATATTCCACATAAAAGAGTAAAACTTGATGAAGACAATGATGAAGATGATGAAGATGAAGATGAAGATGAAGATGAAGATGAGGTGGAAATGGGGGAAAAAGCTCCAGGGAGGAAATCTGCATTTGATACCATAACCGAAATGGATAAAAATCAAACCAAAATGGAAAAAGACTTAAAACCATCAACACCAAGATGAAAAGGTAAATAAATGAAAAAAATCCAAAGCACAGGAAAGAATTCCTAAAACACCAAAAGGACCTAGTTCTATAGAGGACATTTAGGCAAAAATGCAAGCAAGTATGAAAAGGGTGGTTCTCTTCCCAAAGTGGAAGCCAAGTTCATGAGGTGAGGAAGTGCCTCCAGATGACTGGCCAGGAAGCTATTCAAGGTCTCTGGCAGTGGAGAACGTCTCTTTGAGAAAATGGTTCAAACGGTTTGAAACAGTTCATCTTACTTCTGTAGTAGCTGGTATCTGGCGGTCCTTTTTACAATACAAAGTGAGAACATTCCCTACTGTGTTTGATAAATGCTATACAGGATCTGTTGCCAAGAGTGTGTTGTCTAAAATGCCTATTGAGTTTTCAAGGATGGGGAATCCACGCTTTACTTGGTTTAAATTATACATGGACTGTTATGGTAGGACATAGTGATAGTGATGGCCAGTTGTGGAAACGTGGGGAGACAAAAACATATATACATATAAACTCTAAATTTTAACAAAGGAAAAAGAGCTGATCATTTCCTAGTCCACACAAATGTCAACACGGAGCCTTCAGTGAATAAACTTACAGAAGCAGATGTTCAAAACTGTCAAGTGAATTAAGTCACTAGTGAGCTATTCCTGTGCCAAACTTACTGTAGTAAAGGTAAATCTTTTCTTTCTTTCAAAATAGAGAAAATGCATCTGTGGCATGCAACTGCACATTACAAGACCTGCCCTTGGCAGAGCCGGTTATCCACGGAACAGAGAACCACTTTGTATCTGGGGCCCGTTTCCCAATGAAACCTCTTTAAAAGACGCCACTGTTTGGAACTTAACACTTTTCCACACACCAAGCACAACTTCTGTTAAGAGTTTTGACAGACTTTTTGATGCCAACACATGCCAGTGTGGAAAACAGTGAGTTGCTTTGACATGTCACGAGCAGCAGAGTGGAGTATGATGCCAAGCATTGCAGGGGCTCCATCTGCACGACAATCAAAAGTCTTCCTAGGCAAAGTTTTTCTTGGCTAAGAAATAATGCATCATTTTGAAGCCTTTAACAATGTTTTTAGTCTCCAAAAGAGGTTCTGAAATAGTACGGTTTATTTTGATGGTGTAAGCATACAGAGACAAAAAATAGGAACTGTCTGGGCTGGAAAGTGCCACTCATAATGCAGAGATGAATGTGGCAGCTCCAGGGCCAGAGGTGACCAATGGGGGAAATGTCAAAAGCTATACAGAAGAGCACATCATTTAGAAGAGACACTGTTTCGATTATTTCCCCTTGCTCTAAGATGCTTCCTGTTTAATGCTCTCAGTGCAAAATGGTTTGTCAAGATCTCTCTAGGGTTGGGGAGATGGTCCAGAAGGTAAAGGGCTTGATGTTCAAGTGCAATGACCAGAATTCAAATCTTCAGTGCCTGCATAAAAGCCAAGAGGGGAGACACACATCTAAAACCAAGTTCCTGGAGAATCGGAGACAGGTAGATACGGGGATCCATTGGCCAGCCAGTTTGCTGAAACAGTAAATTCCCGGCCCAGTGAGAGACCCTGTCTTGGAAATAAGGTAGAGAAAGAATGATAAAGACACCCAGTGTCAACAACTGGCCCCCACACATATACAAACAGACAGTGTGCTCAGGGTGGACCTGACCATCACTATCTTGAAGCTACCCACAAGACCCTCAGAAGATCAAGCTTATTAACATTTTGTTAAGAGGCTGAGACAATGGCTGGCACAGTAGTCACAAAAGTTGCCACACAAGTGTGAGGGCTACAGTTCAACTCTCCAGATTCTTTGCAAATGCTGGATGGGGGCAGCATGTCTGAAATTCTAGCCTTGAAAAATAGATACAGAAGATCCCCCAGACTCTGCTAGCTGGAAAGCCTGACCGTATCAGAGAGCTCTGAGATTGAGAGATCTTGCCTCAGTGAGTTAGGTGAAAGAGCAATTGAGGATGCTTAATGATGTCAACCTCCAGCCTTCACACAGGAGCATTCATGTGTACACACATACACACACACACACACACACACACGGAAGCACACACACACAACACATACACAAGAAATATGTATAGAAAGAGAAAGAGGCTCATGAGACTCATGTGGTCTTCAAAAGATGCACAACATAAGACCGACCGGCATGGGACACCTCGGTGCTGCCACCCAGGCGTCTATGAGGAACCTGAATGATGTGTTGGTTCACCAAGCTGAACTTGAGCTGAGCCCTCTTTGATCTGTCAGTGTCTTCTCTACCTGGGATGATCAGCATGTCTTTGTCTTCCAAGGGCAAGTCACACGGAAAACTGGGACTGCTTCCTTCACAGTCTTGCGTCTCTAGCACAGCTCCGGGCAGGTGGGCATACCTAACTCTTCCCGCGCAAGTTGGGTACCTCCGTCTGCTCTCCTTATCCTCTTCTACTATGAGGAGGGGATGATGAGCAGAATTCTGGTCTTTGGCCTAAACTAGGTTAGCAAATGAGGCTGGTTTTCCTTATCAGCTCACAGTTGCTGTCCTGAGCTTCATTTCCGCCTTGTTTCTTCAATATAATTATGGCCCTGGTTGTTTGGAGCAAGTTCACCATTGCTGGGAAGGTAAGTCTGGTGAGACTCTCGGATGACTGACCCATCCTAGTTTCAAAAGACTGGTTAAGCCTCTGCCCTCAGTTGCTCCCCTGCACTCTAACTTAGCTTCCTAGAAGAGCCTTACTTGGAGGCTAATACCACCTTGCGTAGATGCTAACACAGGGACTCAAGATCCACCACCATTTGAGGCTTAAAGGAGACAAGAGGAGAACACATTATCATCCCGAAATGAAGACCTTCTAGAAGCCACACTGCTCTGTTCTCAGCATGACTCGGCCTCTACGTTCCTCGTTGATGCCATCACCACCTTCCATTGCTCCCCAACTGACAGTCACAGGTGCAAATCACCATTGGAGTTAGAGCCAGAAAATAAAGGACTCCATCACCTTCTACACTTTTCGTATGGTCCAAGAGTCCATCCCATTAGAAAAGCCTACCTGGAAGCCAACTGCAAGGAGTCTGGAAAGTGTAGTCCTCATGATTTGTTTCAGTAACAGAAGGTAAGTGTGAGCCTCAGGACTTGCAGACAACGATTAGCACACCAGGAAACTATGTCCATGTAATAAGCACATATGCTGTGGGTTTCGCTTTTATCTTTGTTTTGTTTTTCCAGCTCTCTACCCTTGTGCCCAATCTCCAGCAGAACCCCATAATAATAATAGTGAAATGTGGGGTCCTGCCTTACCTGAGTCATTATTTGTTGCACGTCACTAACAGCTGATGTCAGCATTCCCAACTACTTGCCACAGCAGAGGAATTTATTACCTTTGCATGAACACATACCATGTGGGCACACATCTTAGTAAAGCACCAACACAATCTCCTGTGACTAAACCTAAGACAGTAATGGGATGAGTCTCCAGTAACGCACAGATTTCTAAGATATCGCTGCGTTCCAGGTTGAAGAAGGCCAAAAGGGTTGGGTTTGTATCAAATAGGGTCCTAGAACTGAAAGGAGAAATAGACTCATGCCCCTATCCTTAATCTAGAAGCAATCTCCAATTGATAACCACTGGAAAGTAAAAGTTTAGTTTCTTCTAAGAGAATCCCACTGGGGAAACAAAACTGCTCTTGAGGGTAGGCCTCATGCCCAGCTGAAGATGGCCAATAGAAAATGAACTCAGTGAGATCTTCGGAGGTCCCTTGTCTCATAACATCATGTCAGGACTTTAGCTTTTTATTTTATCTTATTTTTTATTTTCCTTTTATTTATCTTTTTTTTTTCTTCTCTCTTTTAACCCTCTAGGTCCTTTGCATATGCGTTATGGCTTCCCGTGTCTGGTATTCTTATGGAATTCCTGAGTGTGAGCAAGTGGGTCTCAGTTTCTTGAGTCTTCTCTTGGGTTCTTCTTCTTCTGTTTGTTTTGTTCTATTCTGATGTTTTTGTTATATGTTGCCATATTTTATTTTATTTTATTGTTATCCCTTAGAACGCTGTTTGCTTCCTAATGAGCGACAGAAAGGTGGTGGATCCAGACAGGAGGGGGGATGGAGAGGGAGCTGTGAGGACTGAAGGGTGGAAAACCCACAAGCAGAATATACTGTATGAAATAAATCTATTTTCAATAAAAGGGAAAACAGAAATTAGTGACACTGAGAGAATTGAGGTGATGCTCACTGGAAATGGGACGGGCCAAGGGACACTTTACTAGGAGTGAGCATCAGGTATTTATTACCTTTTCCTTCTGAGAGGATGTAGGAGAAAGTAAAGCAGAGGTAGCCAAAGGAATTGTAAGAATAGGGTGCCCAACATTCTTCATCACTGAAATGTGACAATGAGCTGGCTTTTCCATCCACTCTCAGCCAGATGGATTTTAAAATAAAACAAAGAACTGAGCTTCAGAGAGGAGTTAGATAAGAATCCACAAATCAGCATGAAAAACAAGAAAGTGGAGGAACTACGCGGTGAGGATACTCAGGAGCGGGTCATGGGAGATGTCATAAAATGCTAGAAACAGGCACTGGGTCTCCAGGGTGGGGCAGAGCATTGTCCTAGCCTTCCCGGGGCTCAGAACTATGGGCACTGCTACACAAATCTGGCTCACAGAATGTTCAGAGCAGCAAGAGTGTTTTGTTCCCATTGGTGGTCTGGGCCTCCCTCTGCTGGCCTTTGGTGATCCATTGCACTATATCTGTGGGCCTATCATCTATCTTTAGACCACAGTCGGGACAGGGAATCCAGAAGTTTGGGCCAACTGTTTAGTTAAAAAGCCAGCTGGGTGTGGAGTACATCAATCTATGTAATTTTATATAGATCCAACACCCCAAAGAGCCCATAGTCTCTCAAAGAGAAGGCCATGACTAATCCTGACTTGATTTGGGGCCAAAGATCACCCTGACATTTTTCTTCATTGTCTTTTAACATTATTGTGTTACAGACAGGCATGAGAAATTAGAGTAAATTAAGATTACAAATGCCATCCAAAGTGGGGAGAAAGAGACTATGAGAATTTTATGAGCTGGCATATGTGCTGGCTGGCTTTTATGCCAGTTTGACACAGGCTAGAGTCATTATTTTAAGATGAAACTTGAACTGGGAAAAATACCCCCACCAGACTGGCCTGTTGGGAGGCCAGTGGTCCAATCTCTTCACTGATGATTGACATACGAGAGCTGGTGACAGTCCTGGGAAGAAGGTCCTGGGTGCCATAAGAGTGCAGGTCAAGCAAGCCATGGGCAAAAAGCCAGTCAGCAGGACTCCTCCATGGCTACTGGCTCAGTTCTTGTTTATAGATTCCTGCCCTGACTTCCCTCAGTGAGGGGCTGTGCTCCCTGGAAGTGTAGGATGAAATAGACCCCCCCCCAAGTTGCTTTGGTCGTGGTATTTATCATAGCAATGGAAACCCTATGACAAGATGAAAACCACAGCACATGAGAGGATTGGGTAGCAGAATTTCAAGGGTGGGACTGGAGCAATGGCTCAGCATTACAAGTTCTTTTCCCAGTGTCTATGTTGGTGACTCACAGCTGCCTGTAACTCTAGCTCCAGAGGACTCTGCATCTTCTTCTGACCTCCAAGGGCACCTGTCTTCATCACACACACACACACACACACACACATGCACTAAACATTTTTAAAGAAAAAAAAAAGAATCTCAAGATCAAGGTTAGCCAGGCCTACATGGTAAGGTTACTACAAAAATATGAGGTTAGGGGAAAAGGTGTTGTTAAAGGGCGCGAGTTGGACCCTGGTGGGTCCCATGGTGGGTGAGTAACATGGGCAGAAGACAGAGAACACCATACAGACAGAGTTTGAGTGTGGAGTTTTATTGGGGGAAGGGAAGGGAGTGGGAAAAAAGGAAGGTAGAGAGGGGAAGAGAAGAGAAAGAAAGAGAGACAGAGAGAGAGAAAAGAGAAGAGGCAGGAAAAGTCCTGTCTGTTCCTTCAGAGGAACAGAGGGAAAGAGAGACCGTGAATGGACAGAGCTTGTCTCTGAAGGGCAACTTTATACCTCCATACAAAATAGGACCCTGGGCTGGCCAGGGTACAGCCTGGGTACCTTCTGCCAGATGACAGGGAAGGCCAGCCTAATGTCTGAATCCTAACAGAATTGACTAATTCAATAAAATGCTTGCCATGCAAGCCTGAGGGTCTGAGGTCAATTCCCAGAGCCCACATAAAAGCCTGACATGTACTTGTATAGGGAAAAGTTGTTGTGTGACGCTATTCTTGGGGAGATATCAACAAACATCTATTCATCCCAGATAAGGAATTGACAACAGACAAAAGTGCAGATGCCACCAAAGTCCAGCTTGATAAACCAATGAGTTTTATTGGGCTTACTTACAGGAATGCTGTTGAGGGGTTACTTGTAGGAACAGAATTGACTCAAAGACAGTCCCATCATCAAAAGCCCAGTACAGCATGGGTAACAGCTCACAAAGGCTGGAAACCTGGAGAGCATTGCACAACTAATGAACCAACCTGCCTCCATCTTAGACTTGAAAGCCATCTTACAGTGAAGATAAACTAGGCTCTTACCTGTTTATGGTCTCAAGTTTTGGGCTATGCCCCCACTTGTAACCTTAATTACAAATGGTTCTATGCGGCCTGTTCCAGGAATGGCCATTTTGTCTTTGTTTAAATAAAGTTATTGTCTTGCAACCCTAGCTTTGTTTCAAAAGGTTGTTATGACTCCTGTTGTTATGACTACGTTGTTACAACCTCCTTGCAACCATGTCTTTGTTTCAGCCTGTCATTTTGCCTACCTTATTAGGTTTATGTTCAGCTCCTATAACCCCACCTATTGTCCCCAACAATTCCTCCATTTGGAAGCCCCGTACCCCTGAGTTATAAAAACCTTGTCTTCCTCACATCCAATGCTGATATCTTGAACCCCACCTTTAGAGGGAGACAGCCCATATACATAAACAAAAAAAATTGTTTTAATCAATTGTTTGCTTTAGTTAATTTAGCCATAATGATTTGGGTTAGTGTAGGGACCAGGGGCAAAAGAAAAACAACCAGCCCCTGACTTGACCCCAAGCCTGAGGCCAGGGCCAAGGGAAAAGCTTTCTGCCTCTGGCTTGTGACTCAACGTTAATGGCCAAAACACAACCAGTCACACTGTACTTTTTCACTATCTCACTGACACGCTCCAAGAGCCCTCCCTCCCTTTTGCCTTACCTTCTGCTGTCTCTCGGTCCATTCAGAGTCAGCCACTGCTCCACATTTCTCTCCAATAATTCTCTTGTGTGAAGTTGGTTGCACAGTATGACTTTGTGATACTCCTCAGCTCCCTATTGCCAAGATACCACTGGAATAAGCCTCACAGTTAGTGGTCTTTCTCTTCACATCCTTGGGATTCACACAACCTACAGGCAACTAGACAAGCTGGAGAGCTCCTTTCCAGGTGACTCAGTCTGCCTTACCCCCTTCTAGGCAGCTTGCCTTACAGCGTCTCTCCGCAGGGTTTACAATTTACAGAAACTGGGGGCGGGAGATACCTTGTCCATCTTGTCAGTTTCAGGGACTCCCTGAGGCTTTGAGATGTTTATTTCCCAAGCCAAGAACTCTTGCAGGATGGAATGCTTCTCCGCTTAGAGCATCCTGTTCCCCCAACCACCCACCCTTAGCATCCTGTGCTATAGCAAGTTTCCTGCCAATATCGAATGCTTTAATCTCAGAGGAAACTGTTCTGGAACAGGGGAACAGAGACAGCAGATCCCTGGTCTTGCTCAGCAGCCAGCTTCACTTGCTTCAAAACCCCCTAGCAATTTCTGGTTGATATAGGTTTCTTTTTTTTAATTTATTTGTTTATTATGTATACAATATTCTGTCTGTGTGCCTGCAGGCCAGAAGAGGGCACC
>LOEQ01013456.1:6341-21480 GCA_001685075.1 Bramus lutescens | reverse complement strand
AAGATAACTTGTCTTCAAAATTTGGGTCTAAAGGTATGTTGCTTTGGAAAAGAGGTTCTGCTTTTGATTCCACAGAGGATAGAAAACTGTTTATTTCTTACTGGCAAATGTGGTTTAATGGACCAAGACCACCTGAAAGGTTTCCATGAACACCCCAAAAATTACTTTTCCCAATAAACAGCAGGAAGTAGTTTAGGGGAGAACTATGTACAAATTCCCAAATATTGTTTATAAATGTTTGTTTACATTTAAATGGGGATATGCTATATATATGAATACTTTGCATTAGTATGTATCTTGGTCTATTGAAACAAATTTTAGGTCAGTTTTGTTGTATGAATATTTCTATTTTTGATTAATGTATTGTGTTTGTGCAGGTATTTCTAATGTAATGAATAATCAAGAAATATAGGTTAATAGAGAGTTGCTTACAATGCACTTTCTGTTTTCTTAGGCAATATTATACCCTTCTTTAGTCTTTGAGAGAGTTGAAAGATATATAGCTATAATTATAGTTTTCCTTAATTATGATAAAAAATAAAGTACCTGTAAATATTGTAACTGTAATTCTCACTTGATAACTGTTTTGTTATATGTAATTTTACTATGTTGATGTTAAAACCTTTCTTTTTTTTTAAACAGAAAAGGGGAATGGTATGGGAAGTCCTTCTGTATATATGGTGCTTTTATTGGTTAATAAATAAAGAAGCTGCTTTCAGTCAATGGCTTAACAGAATATAACCAGGCTGGAAAAGATATATAGAGACAGTAGGTGAAGTCAGGGAGAAGCCATGTGTCTTCCACTGGGGACAGACATCTCCACTGGAGCCTAACAAAACTTTGCCAGTAGGCCACGACTTCATGTTGATACACAGATTAATGGAAATAGATTAAGTTAAGATATAAAAGTAAGTCAAAAATACATTTAAGCTGCTGGAAAAACAGTATTGCAAATAAGATAGATTCTGAGTGATTATTTTGTGATCTGGGCAGCTGGGAACAAATAAACATCATCCCTGAACACACCACTGACTTGTCAAAATTGAGATTAGTTATATGAAAATGGAATCTTTTCATAGCACATTGAGAATTGAAGTATTCATATCGCATTATAATGCCCTGGTATAACACTATTTTGTTCTTTTTTTAATTAATTAACTTATTTAAAAAATAGTTTTCTCATTTTACATGTCAAATCCCGTTCCCAATCCTTTTTCTTCTCCTGCTCCCTCCACTTTCCCCCTATCCCACCTCATCCACTCGTCAGAGACGATAAGGCTTCCCATGTAGTCAACAAAATCTAACACATTGTTTTGAGGCAGGACCAAAGCCCTCCCCCCTATATCTAGACTGAGCAAGGTATCCTCCAAAGAGAGTGGGTTCCAAAAAGCCAGAACAAGCAGTAGGGATAAATCCTGGCCTCACTGTCAGTGGCCCCACAGTCTGCCCCAGACATACAGCTGTCATTCACATTTAGAGAGTCAAGTTTGGTCCTATGCTGGTTTTCTTGCTGTCAGGCAAGAGCTGGTGGGCTCATATTAGTTCATGTAAGCTGTTTCAGTGGATATCCCCATTATGGTCTTGACCTATTTGCTCCAGTGCTCCACTGTGGATCTCTGCATCTGCTTCCATCTGTTGCTGAATGAAGGTTCTATGATGACATTTAAGATAGTCATCAATTTGACTACAGGGCACCCTATCCACAATTGCTAAAGGTATTAGCTGGGGTCATCCTTGTGGATTCCTTGAAATTTCTCTAGTGTAGGTTTCCTGCTAGACCCATAATGGCTCCCTCAATCAAGATATCTCTTTCCTTGCTCTCATCTCTGTCCTTCTGTCATCTTAATTATCCCATTTCCTCAAGTTCTCCTCCCTCCACCCTTTCTTCCCTCCTCCTCCTTTCCCCCTTTTATTATCCCCCCACCCCTATGCTCCCAATTTGCTCAGGAGATCTTATCTATCCCCCCATCCCTGGGAAAGCTATGTATGTTTCTCTTGGGGTTATCCTTGTTACTTAGCTTTTCTGGGTTCATGGACTATAGGCTCCTTATCCTTTGCTTTACGGCTAGTATTCACTTATGAGTGAGTATATATGATACTCATCTTTCTGGATCTGGGTTACCTCACTCAGGATTTTTTTCTAGCTCTATCCATTTGCATGAAAATCATCTTGGAGATATCAGGGATACAAGGAATGTATCTAAATATAATCACAGCAAGTCGACAGCCAACATCAAATCAAATGGAGAGAAACTCAAAGTAATTCCACTAAAATCAAGAACAAAATAGGGCTCTCTCCATATCTGTTCAAGATAGTTCTTAAAGTTCTAACAAAAGCAATAAGACTAAAAAAGGAGATCAAGGGGATTAAAATTTTAAAGGAAGTGGTCAAACTTTTGGTATTTGAAGATTATGTGATAATATACATAACTGACCACAAAAATTCTACCAGGGAACTCCTACAGCAGATAAACACCGTCAGTAATGTGTCAGGATACAAGATCAACTCAAAAAATCAATTGATAAAGAAGAAGACAAGAGAAACATCACCTATCACAATAGCCACAAAGAACATAAAACATCTTGGGATAATAGTAAGCAAAGAAGTGAAAAACCTGTTCAACAAGACCTTTAATTCTTTGAAGGAAGAAATTGAAGAAAATATCAGAAAATTAAAAGATCTACCATAGTCTTGGATAGGTAGGATCAACATACTAAAAAATAGCAATCCTACCAAAAGCAATCAATAGATTCAATGCAATCCCCATCAAAATCCCAACACAATTCTTCATGGAACTCAAAAGAACATACTCAACTTCATATGGAGAAACAAAAAACCCAGGATAGCTGAAACAATCCTGTACAATAAAAGAACTTCTGAGACATCACCATCCCTGACATCAAGCTCTGTTATAAAGATACAGTAATGAACAGACATGGACAAATGGAATCGAATCAAAGACACAGATATTAATCCACACACCTACAAACACCTGATTTTTTACAAAGAAGCTAAAATTATACAATTTAAAAAAGTATCTTCAATAAATGGTGCTGGCATAACTGTATATCAGCACATAGAAGAATGCAGATAGATCTGTATCTATCTCCATGCACAAAACTCAAGTCCAAATGGATTAATAACCTCAATATAAATCAGGCCACACTGAATCTGATAGAAGAGAAAGTGGGAAGTAGCCTTCAATGCATGGGGACAGGAAACTACTTCCTAAATATAGTACCAGTAGCACAGACACTGAGAGCAACAATAAATAAACGGGACCTGAAACTGAGAAGCTTCTGTAAATCAAAAGCATAACAATAAGACAAAATGACAGCCTACTGAATGGGAAAAGATCTTCACCAACCCCACATCAGACAGAGGACTGATATCTAAAATACATAAAGAACTCAAGAAATTAGACATCAAAACATCAAATAATCCAATTAAAGAATGGGTTATAGATCTAGACAGAGAATTCTCAACAGAAGAATATCAAATGGCTGAAAGACATTTAAGGAAATGTTCAACATCCTTAGCTGTCAGGGAATGCAAATCAAAACAACTCTGAGATACCATCTTATACCAGTCATAATGGTTAAGATCAAAAACACCAATGAAAGCTTATGCTGGAGAGGATGTGGAATAATGGGAGCACTCTTCCAATGCTGGTGAGAGTGCAAACTTGTACAACCACTCTGGAAATCAGTGTGGCAGTTTCTCAGAAAATTGGGAATCAACCTACCTCAAGACCCAGCAATATTATTCTTGGGCATATACCCAAAAGACGCTAAATCATACTACAAGGACATTTGTTCAACTATGTTATAGCAACATTATTTGTCATAGCCAGAACCTGGAAACAACCTAGATGCCTTTCAACCAAAGAATGGATAAAGAAAATGTGATACATTTACACAATGGAGTACTACTCAATGGTTAAAAAACAATGGTACAACATTATAATTAAACAGTGGGGAAGCAAAACCCAGTGCATCCTTACAATGGCACAATTTTGGTGTGAAAATAGAGCATTGTCACAGCACAGTAAAAGATTGTGATGCCTCATGGAGTATTACAATGGAAAAGTGGAACACTGTGATGCCACAGTGAAGCATTTCAGTTCACAATGAACTTATGAGGCCACAATATACTACTATTAATCATTGTTATAAAAATTAAATGTTTTAATGTAATATTATGCAATATTGTGATGTCACAATGGAGCTGCGATGTCATAAAGCAATATTCTATTGTCATTATTATATCACACATCATATGTAGAATTGTGAAGATGGGACTAGAGAAGAGAGATGGTTTATCAGTTAAGCTTGCCTACAACTCTTGTGAAGGACTAGTTCTGTTCCCACAACCAATGTTGTGTGGTTCATAACTACCGGTAACTCTAGATCTGCAGTAGCAGATCTGTCTTGTGGCCTCTGTATGCACCAGCAAGCATGTACATGGGCACACTAACATGTATAAAAATGAAAATAAATTTAATATTTTTGAAGCAAAAAGCTATGAAGGCTCAATATGTCATTGTGATATCATAGTAGAGCACTATGATGTCATAGTAGACTGTTGTGATATCACAATCAAATTATGATGACAAACTAGAGCTGTGATATCACAAGGTGGCGACATTGTGTTGAAGTTGCTATTTTGAAGAGATATCTGTATTAGGAGGACGCTTGTTTGTTTCTGGCTGCTCAGCCCCGAAATAGTCACACAGAAACTATATTAATTAAATTACTGCTTTCTCCATTAGCTCTAGCTTCTTATTGGCTAACTCTTATATCTTAATTTAACCCATTTCTATTAAACTGTGTATCACCATGTGGCTGTGGTTTACAGGGTAAAATTCCAGCATCTGTCTCCGGCAGGGCTATATGGCTTCTCCTTGACTCTGCCCTCTTTCTCCCAGCATTCAGTTTAGTTTCCCCCACCTCACTCTACTCTGCACTATCAGGCCAAGCCAGTTTCTTTATTCAATAAAAGCAGCACATAGACATAAAGACCTCCCACACCAGATATCTGTCTTCCCGTGTTAATTTCATCATTGTTCATAATAGCCAATCTAAGTGTACACCAGGGGGACAACAGAAGATAATGTGGCAGGTGAAAGCAATGGGATACTATTCATGCATAAATAATGTGATTTGTAAGAATATGAATGGGATTTGAGCAAGTTTTCATAATCTTCTGATGTCTCCCTGATGGACACAGATTTTTCTACCATCATAGTTACTATGAACAACACTGAAATGAACATGAAGACACAGACATCTCTTCAAAATAGCACCTTCAGTTTTGTGGGAATATTTGCATAAAAGTATAACTGGAAAATCTTATAGTAATTCTATTTGGGTTTTTTTGAGAAGTAATGGAAGTTTAAAGTTCAGGGTTCAATTAAAGATGCCAGAAAAACCTAAAAGGGTGCTAAAAAAAAATCTGAGGGCAAAGAATTCTACTCATAACATGAATCATCTCTCCATGTTTCTTTATTCTTCTCTACATCCTTATTCTTCCTTGTTCTCTCTTGTTCCACACATTACAAATTTTCCCAGTCATATATATCTTGAAAACCGGCAATTCACCAGCCTTAGTAGGTTGTAGGGAAAAAATTTTCTTGACCCACCAAAAACCAGATAAGGGTTCACACACACACACACACACACAGAGAGAGAGAGACAGAGACAGAGAGAGAGACAGACAGACAGAGAGACAGAGAGACAGAGAGAGACAGAGACAGAGACAGAAAGACACAGTGGGAGACACAGAGAGAAAGATCATTGGAGTAGCTAGTACACTTCTGGTAAGCTCCTTAACAGAGAACGTTAGTTAAGAAAGGAATTAAATCATCAGGGAAATCTAGAGTGGAAGGTTTGTGCACTAGGCTACATTTTTAGGTGGTTGATAAAGAGGCTAAAAAAGGTTTGTTTTCAGAAAAACAATGAAAGAGCACAGATTGTTTAAATCACCATGTTTCTTCTTTTCTCCCAGTATGCATAAAGGATACCAAGTAACCAGGAAGATGGGGTTACCAACAGAAACATCTGACCAGAGCTGGTGGGAGCACACTGACTCCAGACTGATATAGCAGGGTAACCTGCATAGGACCAAACTAGGCCTTCTGAATATGGGTGACAGTTACGTGGCTTGGGCAGTCTTTGAGGCCATTGGCAGTGGGATAATGACTTATACATAGTGCCTGAGCTGGCTTTTTGGAGCCCATTCTTTTTTGAAGGATACTTTGCTCAGCCTAAATATAAGGGGGGGATCTTGGTCTTACCTCAAAGTGATGGGTCAGAATTTGTTGACTCCCCATGGGAAACCTTACCCTCTCTGAAGAGTGGATGGGGTGGTGGGAATGTGAGAAGAGAAGGACAAAGGGAAGGAGTGGAAACTGGGATAGGTATGTAAAATGAGAAAAAATCATTTGAAAATAAATTTTAAAAAGTAAAATAAAGATACAAAATGACTGAGGCCCTTGAACCAAATGTGGATACAGGGAATGTAAAACAGTAGGCAAAAGATAAAAGTAGGGAACCACGATAGTACTAAAAGGAATTTTAACATTCAATAAAATGATATGTCTACTGCCTCTGGTTCCTGTACACTGTAATTATAGGTGCAGCCCATCAAAATCATCTCTGGAATTTCTCTTTTGACAAACATCTACAGAAGTCTGGTGAAATAGAAAGGGTGAATTATGTACTTATATTATAGTCTCAAATATGAAAGTATATCTTTTCAATGATTATTTGAATTTTTGTTGTCTTCTCAGGTCACGATGAAATATAATGTCACAGTAACAGTTCATGATATTCTTTCTGACATAATCCTGCATGTGACTTTATATCCTGAGATGTTTCCACCTAACATTCACAGATATCCAACTGACTGCCATTTTCCTAGTTGACTTCTTCTCATCCTTCAAAGGGATAGTATTATTAATTATTGTCCATTCAAGCTTGCAGTTATAATATAAACCAATTTCATTTTACAAGATAAACATAAAACATCAGTATTAAGAATATAACTATCTGATGCCCCTGCATGGCTCCTCACAGCCCAGGCTGACTGTAAACATCTACAGTTCTGCATGGAGCCATGTGGCACTAAACACATAGGCAATATTGTGATGAATAAATACATGGTGGAGAAATTGGAGAGAAAGAGCAGAAAAGTTTGTGTACTTTGGAAAGTGGCAGAAGAGAAGAAGCAAATGAGGTGAGGAAC
This sequence comes from Bramus lutescens, assembly GCA_001685075.1. Lineage (NCBI taxonomy): Eukaryota > Metazoa > Chordata > Mammalia > Rodentia > Cricetidae > Bramus > Bramus lutescens. The sequence goes on along the minus strand of LOEQ01013456.1, from coordinate 14,234 downwards.
AGGCTGATGAGGGTGGCCTACTTACTACATGGGACCATGGTGACATCTATGCCTGGGCTTCTGCCAAGAACTATGCTTGAATCTGTGCTCCTATCCCAGTCAAGGTCTGTGCTAACATCTGTGGCCCATGTTCCCATCAAAGGCCACCTGTATGCCTGGGGTCTGGGCTACTACATGTGGCCATGCTAGTGTCTGAGAGCCATGCCTACAGCTGAGCCATACTAAACTGAGTTGTCTGTTCTACTACCTGCGGCCATGCTGACACTGGGGCCAGGTAGCTGCCGAGGGTCATATCTAGGTAGGTGGTCCTACTACAGCCAGGGTCTATGTTGATGTCCATGACACATGTTGTTACATGGATACCTGGGGTTGGGGCCTGGGCCACCATCTACAGCCAAGTTGGTGTCTGAGGGCCATGCTATCCCCCAGGTCATGCTAATCTGAGTGGCCTGAACTACATCCAGAGCCATGGTGTTATCCTGGCCCAAGCTGCTTCCAAAGGCCATGTCTGGGCTTGAGACCCTACAGCAGCCAGGGTCTGAGTTGATGACTGTGACTCCTCACCACCAAGCGCCATATGTTTACCTTTGGTCAGATCAGTTACCTGAGACCATGTTGGTGTCCTAGGGTCAGGCTGCTGCAAGGGCCATACTGATCTGGGTAGCCTGCACTGCCAAGGAGGCTACAGTGACATGTTGTGGAATATTTAACTATGTAAAGGTATGTCATGATTTGGGAGCTGGTTGGTGTCCCAAAAGAAAGCCTTTTACAGTGACATTCAGGCCTGAGCTGTTACAGAGGACTAGGTCTGGGTCCTACCTACACAACTAGAATCTGTGCTGATCTCTGTGACTCATGTTAGCACAGAGATTCATAGTGTAAATGGAGCCTTCACTTTAGTTTCCCAGTCACCTAGATCCAAATAATCATATAGAAGCTTTATTAATGACAACACTGGCCAATGGCTCAGGGTCATTTCTAGCTAGCTCTTATATCTTCAATTAACCCATTTCTATTGGTCTATGTATTGCCAAATGGCTGTGGTGTTAGCTCATTTTAAAAAGCCATTGGCTGGCTGTTTTGGTTATTTGTCCTTCAAGATGAGTGCCAATTTCTGTCTCTGGGTTTTTATTAATCATGTTACACCGTAAGAACCATGCATGCTGAAATATGTGCACTGTGCTAAGCCAGCACTGACCTATGCTGGCCCTGGGAAAGTTGACCCTGTCCCTTGCTGGCTACTACAGTAGAAGACCTGGCTCCCCCTCTCAAGGGAAAACTGGTCCCACCCCTCACCACAGGCTGCTAGAGCTGGACCCATGATAAGGGGCTAGAAGATCTGTTTCCATCCCTCACCTGACAGGGTGTTTAGTGGCCTGGAAGTCCAACTCCCAGGCAACTACCCAGGGTGACTCAGAGAATGCTGCTCAGCAGCAAGGGTTGAAAGATCTCTGTAATAATTTCACATGGTATTAGAGGGTCATTTTCTTTTAATTCTAATTATTTTGTTATAATTGTCAAGAAATTCAAAATAAAGTGTAATTTCCTCACTTAATTCTTTAGTTCCAATTCTGTAGTTTTAAAACTTTTTCTAAATCTCTGTTCCTCTAGCCTAAAACTCTTTTTCTACAGGAGGCTGAAGCAATAATAAAAAAAATAGAAGAGTTACATCTCACTGATCAAAAGCACATTCCTTTACAAAAATCAGAACCATTTACTCTGGTATTGCAAAGTTTCAAGGTTTCTGGAGTAAGATTATGGTGAGAGGGTGGAGGCACTGTGCTCAATGAGACACACTGTGAAACATGGGTCTATTATCAGCTAGACATGGCAAGTGAGGAATAGGCATGATATAATTTTTGGAGGCTTCTTTGTGTGAATAACCTTGGTTAGACACCTGTGACTCTCTCTGACCTTGTGCATACCTATAAAATATTAAACTTAAGGTCCATTTACAAAATCCTTTAGTCTGATTTAAAGTTGCTCTGAGGTAAAAATGAGCTAATTGTATGTAGTTTGCTAGACTGAAGACAAATGATTGTTTTCTGATATTAGTCTGAGTAAAAGGAACCAAGTGGCTTATAAGGGCTTCACGGTCCTTGTGGGAAAATAGATGTATTTATTAAGCATATCCTAGTATATTTTAAATATATCAAAATTACAAAGTTTAATATGAAGTCATCTTTTTAACCATCCACAGATATATGTGTGATAAGGAGATGGAATATTTTCAGGAGATAATACTCAAACAATGGGAAAACACCCAAAGCTATTCTTGAGGAAGAAACGAAGTGAGTCATGAGAGAAATTACAGGCAAAGACAAACAGTTATCTACAGCCAGTGAACCCATGGCCAAGCCAAGTGGCACTCCCCAAGAGAGAATCACTCATCTGATAAGTCAGCCTGTGGAACGCAAGTTGTCACCTGCTGTATACTTCCATGGCCTTTGACAGGGGTGGTCCCAGTTGCCCAAACTGACAAAATCAGCTATCACCAAGTCTCACATCCAGGGCTATGACTTGGCCCACCCCAGCATCTACCCCATCTATGACATGTCAACGTGTGTGAAGGGACTGGTCCTGAGGAACCATAACCACAGGATCTCCATGACTCCATGACAGGAGGATCTCAGAGAGTAGGATCTATGAGGGTCCAGTGTTGATGGTATACCAGAAGCCAGAGACCTTAAGTCATACTGGCAACTCATTGCAATGAATGAACATTACCAAGTAAAGCAGAGTGGACAAAACAGTGTACTCTGTGACAAATGACAATTCTCATGAAGAGATGTTGGAGAGGTGGGAAAGATGGTAGAGCAAAGTAGTTTTTTGTTTGTTTTGTTTTGTTTTTATTCATATGTCTTTGTTATCTTCTGGAGGGGACACTATGGGGGTAAGGAGTGATTATAGAGGGACTGAGATTGTGGTACATGATGGGAAATTCCCAAAGAATCAATAAAATAAGTTAATTTTACATATTTATACATATAATGGTTTATTTTGTTTCTCAATAAAAATTGTATAACAACAACATAAAAAGACAAAGGAAAATCAGAAGAAATTTTTTGAAATGTACTTATTAACATGTATCAGTCATTAAATGTGTGGCATATTTCACAGTATTTTCACCTTACATTTTAATATGTCCTTTAGTAGTACATGATACACCACACACACACACACACACACACACACACATACACTAGTTCATTTTGAAACAAGATCACACTAGTATTCCAGGTTATAATAAAAGTCCTGATCTCCCTGCTTCAGTTTACCAGTGGTGGAATTACAGGCATGTGCCACACACAGTGTTTGATTTAGACTTTCAAAACTAGTGTTTTCATTGGTTGCTTCAACATTGCAGATGAGATTTTGGGTGATTGCCTGGGTAGTCAGTTGTCTCTGTCATTTGTTGCACATTTTGGAGGTTGCTTGATTGCACTTCCTGCTTACTCAAGTAATATTTCCCTTCTTGTATCTTTGATGGGGTTGAAGACTAGATAGTTGTAGTTGCTTTCCTCTTATAACTTGGCCAAGTTATTTATTATACAAGACTTAATCTCATTAGGATAGGAAAAATACTGAATATATTTGTTCTTATTGTATAAAATTTTGTATTAGGCTTAGAACTCTCTTATTTAAACAAAAAGAGGAGGTGCAGTAGGAAATCCTACAGCCAGTAGCTTTTAAGTTACCCACTCACTGGGGTGTGGCCTCTTATACTAATTAGGCTGATGAAAAGCATGCATCTGGTCTCTTTTCCAGCTGCAGGATTTGGTTGCTGTTCTCCATTCCAGCAGAGGATATTGATTTGTGAGTCTACCCCTAAANTTCTTATTGTATAAAATTTTGTATTAGGCTTAGAACTCTCTTATTTAAACAAAAAGAGGAGGTGCAGTAGGAAATCCTACAGCCAGTAGCTTTTAAGTTACCCACTCACTGGGGTGTGGCCTCTTATACTAATTAGGCTGATGAAAAGCATGCATCTGGTCTCTTTTCCAGCTGCAGGATTTGGTTGCTGTTCTCCATTCCAGCAGAGGATATTGATTTGTGAGTCTACCCCTAAATAAATAGCCATCTATTATTCTCAAAAAAAAACTAGTGTTTTCCGTTTGGCTTGCATTGTAAGAATTGGTTTACACTATAACTGAAACCACAATTTTGAGATCTGTGTGATAACACACTGAGTGTATAGGCAATTATTAATGATAATTATTATTATATACTCATCTTCCACAACTCTTAGCATTCAGAAACAGAATTGTCAGAACTCAAATCAAGCATCATATAAATGGCATTAAGAAAATGTGATAGATATAAATTATAATCCCATTCTTGCTCTTTTTCTTAAGGTTTCAAATTGAAAGAATTACGTTCTGTGTTAAAAAAAAATATGTTCATCTCCATGGCTTAAAGTAATGAAAAACTAAACCAAATTGTTTCCTAATGCTAAGTGACTTAGTGTTTTGTTAACTTCTCATATCTTTTTGGTTGAAGAGTATTTCCCATGTCCCTGAGAAATCATCAAGGTATAATATGTAATACTTCTCAAGGCCTTTATCATGATACTCACAAACCTTCTTGGGTCCCTTTCAGTTACTTTTCTAAATGCATCTTCTTACAGCCTATGCTTCTTTTGAATTTTATGATTCAAGAATCATATTAACAAGAGTCTACACCTTCTACTCATGTTTACAAGTTATAAAGTTTCTGTAAAATACAAATTTCTGTTAACAATACCATTGCAATTTTTTGAGGATCCAAGCAATCATCAAATCAATAATATCAATATTATATGTTCTTCAATGGACCAATTCTTTCATTAGTGTAAACATTGAGTTTCTCCACTGGTGGGACTCAGTTCATTTACTAAGTGAGTGGTGATGTGCAGAGAAGCAATAGTGGAACATTTGCAGCTTGGTCACGAATGTCTTCTTTTTATTCTTTGATGATCACCAGTGAATATGTTACTATGGTGACAGGTATCTCGCTATATTTGATGTGAGCTCTATCATTAAACAGTGTTGTCAGGACTGGAGGGAGAGAGGCCTCAGCAGTTAAAAGCACCAGCTATTCTTCCAGAGTATCCAAGTTCAAACCCTAGCATCTGCATGCTGACTCAGAACAGTCTGTAACTCCAGTCCCAGAAGATCTGATGTCCTCTTCTGGTCTATTCTGGCATTATACTGACATACCCTACAGACATAAATGCAGATAAAACACCCAAAAACATAAAATAAAAATAAAGGTTAAGAACATTTTCAAAGAATATGTTTTCAATTTTAGCAATTGCTCGCCATGAGTTTATTGGTACAAACTATCTTATACATAAAATGAGTGAAAATATGAATAGACCTATCACACTTCTGATGTCTTCCTTTCTCTAAATTCAGAATCCTTCATTCTTTAGTTACTCCACTGTGGTGAGCTATTCAGACATATTGAAATCCTTTCTGAGAAACAGAAAATAGTTAAGTTTGAAGAATAAGTCTAAGATTAAGAATAAGTGCTGAGCACTGTGTGCCCTCTTTGCCTTTTGTCTCTATCACAGTTCAGGGGTATAACCCCACTTTCACTATGGTGTCATTAGAAGTTGATCTGTGCTGACTGCAGAGTATTACAGAAGGGAGTTGAGCAAAGCCAATACTTTGTTTCACATTTTTCAGCTGTGCTGACTCACACAAGATAGAGAATATTTTTGGATCTCAATTTCTGCGTTTATACAATGGGATTGTATGTCCAGTGCTGCTTTGTTGTGAGATTAATAAAGATGATATCTGTAAATTATAGATCACATATCAGGGTTAAGAAACATTTTTAATTAAATGAAAAATTAAATACTTGCAGGTTTTCAATAATAAACCATGATTTGAAAAGAATAAGAATGTTACAGCATGTGAAGAGACCTTGCCAAAATCCACAGTAAGCAAGTATAGTCTCTGATACTTGTTCAATATCTGATTAAGATATTGGTTATGATATACACTGTCTTATTTTTAGTTTTGCCTTCATCTCTACTGAATACTTAAGGCCTAGATCTTTCTACTTGTTTCAGGACCTGAACTTTAATCAGAGAATCTAACCACTCAAATATGCTTTCTTCTTTCAGTGCATTGGCCACCAACAATGTAAATATGGATAGATGTGTGTGTGAACCTATCTCAACCAAATATCTGCTGTTTATTGTGATGACCTTTTTATACTCTGCTAATCAAATTCAGCAACAGTTTTGACTACCACAAACCTTTACACACTCCTAGGTTACCCTGGAAATATTGGTCTAGGTGGGTAGGTGCAACTGCAGTGCCTCTCCTTTGGATGGCGTTCTTTCTACAGGGTAAGTGTGAAAAGGAACAAAATTAGTCTTTAAATTTTTTTGCAACAAATGAAGTTTATCTTAACCCAAAGTCCTTCTACTTACCATTTAACATCTATAGAGGTCTGGGCACGAGTCTGGGACCTCAGAGAGAGTAGACCTGAGCCCGAGACCTTTGCAGGACCACCAAGTCAGGGACCTCCATGGTAGCGGCCCTAGACCAGAGTCATCTATGGAAACAGGTCTGAGCCAGTAACCTAGACCAGAGCAGGCCAGAAAAATCCACAGGAGCAGGTACAAGAAAGCAACCGCTGAAAGAGTAGGCCAGAACCAGAGACTCTGCTGGACCTGGCCTGAACTAGTGACCTCTGAGGTAGCAGCCCTGAGCCAGTGACATCCATTTGGGAGCAGGCCTGAGCCAGCGATCTCTGCCATAGCAGGCCCAAGGCAGCAACCTCAGCAGAAACAGCCCCAAGCAAGCAATATCTGTGGAAGTGGACCAGAAAGACTCCTGGTATTGCAGAGCAAACACAGGGAGTGCAAAGTGATCTCAAGGAACAGCTAGTAAGCAACGGGATGACTAGAACCATGGCCCTGACTGCACCATGATGAGCAACCATCTGAGCCTTGAATCCACTGGCACCTATAAGATTGACAGCAGAGTCACAGACAGCCCCAACTACACCAATCAGAGGAAAAGACAGGTAGACAAGGTAAGAACACATACAATACCACAAAGAGTACCATGGCAACAGTAAAAATAAGTGGCTATACAACAGCAAGATTTGAACAATGAAATATAGATGAAGCAGAAAAAAAGACCTAAAAATAACTTCAGGAGAATGTTTGAGGCCCTTAAAAAGGAAATAAAAAATTCCCTCAAATAAATAAAAAAGACAAACAAAAAATTTGAAGACATCAACAAATTCCTTACAGAAAACCATGAAAAAGACATCAAACTTACAAAAGAAACTACTCAAGACTTAAAAACTCAAATAGAGACAATTAAGAAAACACAAGACAAAAAAAATTATAGAAACAGAAATCATGAAAAAAGAAAGGTCAGGAAAAGATGGAAAAGAGAATCTCAAGCGCTGAAGATACAATAGATACAATAAAGGGAATAGACTCATCCATCAAAGAATACATTAAATCTAATAAAAGCTTAACACAAAATATCCAGGATATGGGACAACATAAAAGTCCAAACCTAAGAATAATGTGGATAAAAGAAAAAGAAGTCCAACTCAAAAGCACAGAAAATATATTTAATAAAATAATGGAAGAAAACTTTCCCAACCTAAAGAAAGATATGTCTATGGGGGTGGGGTGGGAGTAAGGGGAGATGGGGAGAGAGAAGTGAGAAGGGGAGTATGGGGAGATCTCGGGGTGTTGGGACGCTTGCGATAGAGGAAGGATGGTTAGGGGAGCAGGGAAGTAGATATCTTAATTGAGGGACCCATTTTAGGGTTGGCAAGAGTCTTGACACTAGAGGGTATCCCAAGTGTCCAAGGAGATGTCTCCAGCTTGTTCCTTGAGCAGCTGAGGAGAGGGCGCCTCAACTGGCCCCATCC